>JAQGCA010001478.1:0-17343 GCA_034698945.1 Protaphorura quadriocellata
AGTGTATTTCTTCGTGTACGGTAAGACTCGTATTCTTCAGAGCTGAGGCTATCGTTGATCTAATTCGGTGGTGGCGGAATGTAATTAAGAGATTTCCGAACTCGCATTTGCCAAGTACGTGACCAAGGGATTCGAACTCGTTGCAACGTCTACCTTATCACTCAAGTTCAATTTAACGCTGTTCCTGCGGATTCGAACAATTTGTCCCGAATGTAAGACAATCAACGACTTTATCAATTACATAATGATCCTACTACGTATGTATGTATTTTAGAAAATCAAAAAATAAAGTAATACATAGATGCGGAATTTGTTATACATTATGTATGTGTTCAGAAAAAAAGAATTTTTATTAAACGTTATTCCTCTCGTAACGGCCGTATTTAGCACCATTTCAAAATTTTCAGCTTTCTTCAACTCGATATAGTGAGTTCTGATTATAAAAATATAAAGTGTAAAAAAAATTGTATAGCGGCTATGGTTGTTCACTTAGCTGTCCTTATGAATGAATTGTGAGCTAGCATGAGGACTCCAACATCAATTTATGGAACTCGGTTTTCTTCACTGGGGTGGTTCCCGGGTGCAAGCAGTGTGTATTCTCATCACAATTTACAATAAAATAAAATCCTTTGTTTATTATATTTTTGTAAGACATGTAAATGATAATATAAAAATGTAGTTTCAGAGTATACTCCACCATACAAATATGGAATAAGAATGTTCACACATAATTTTATCCCATTAAATTCTGTGCATTGCAGCACATTAAATCCACAAGGATTAACAACGGAACCGTGTTCCATGTAAAGTTCAAAATATACAAAAGGATTTGACATTTCAAGTGTCCTGTTCACGAATGAGGTTTAATTTCTGATTTCTCATTCCCATCCACACATTGGCAATTTTCTCTAGCTTTCGGTAGAGTGGCCTGGGAAGGGCTTGCTGGGATATTTCTGGAATATCTAACAGTATACCCAAAATTTTATCGACCGCTTTTACACCAATTGCGCTCAGGTCAGGTCACTTAATTACGATAACCTCAGGGCGGTTGTTTTCGTTTTACGTGAAAAGAGGTCTCCTTGTTAAGAAGGCAAACAAATAAAGTCCAAGTCAGACTTAAGGAAGACTCCTTGTTGTGCCCCTTCAGTTCAGAAACCACAAATGGTCACTGAAAATTCTGACTATTCCATCCCAGGCTCAATTCTACGTTTTTAATTAGTAATTCTCAAACCCCTGGAGAGTTTGGGTTGAGCCCACGTGCGTGCATCTTTTATAAATTGTATTTGCATTTTGATGTCTCGCCTTGTCTCGGTAATAAAATCAGTCAGATTGGGTCATTGGGTTGAACGAATTCTTGTACTATAAATATAAATCCACTGGTTCTTCAAAAAACAAATAATACAAATATAAATACTCAAAGTATTTCAACTGATTTCCATAATTTAGCCCGACACACTTTTAGATAGTTTGTCTAATTTTACTAAATAAGCCAGATTCTGGTCCTGGTTGACGTTAGAGAAGTACAATCATATTATGTCCGAAAATATTGGAACCGGAAATTAAAGTTCATAACATGATGGCATATTTTCTAAATGTTCATAATTATAGAGTTATGATCGGGGAGTTGACTCGAGCTCATAACAGCATTTTTTCGATCATAACAGTTTCGCTCATAAAAGTTTCGCTCACCCTGTCAACTGAGCGCAGTGAATTAAAAATTTAATTTCAACACCTTATTTTAGATCAAAATTCAGAATTCCATTTTCGAATAAGCCTCTATTTCATACACAACTATAGTTTTCCCTGGACCAGTACAGTTTTTATCGAATGTTAACCAACTTTTTACTGCCTCAATTTAAAGTTTCGGAATTGAGAGAATTCGTACATTTTACGATTTTTATATCTGACGTTTACGGTCAGAATTTTCAATTTATTGAATTATTGTTTTCGATCTTGGACTCGAGGGTGGTTGTTTTTAGAAAAGGCGGATTTATGTAACTCCTAGGAGTTTATGGCGCGCGATTGTAGTGGTAAATCCATATTTGATTATATTATTCTTTTTCGAATTTCCAGTTCTTGTCGTGATCTTCATTTGCATGAAACGTAAGTATAAGTCAGCCGCTTGAATGTATAAAAAATTATAAAACTTCCTCAATAGAAACCACTGCACATAAACCTCGAAATTAGTTTGAGTACGTAGCTTACGCGTTTCCTTTAAGGGCACGGTACTTTGCTCAGAAAAGGGTTCACATTCCCGAATTGCAGGAAAACGTACGCAAGTTGTTAAATGTTTTACGGTCTTGAGTCAGAGTAACCAGGTGCAGGTGCATGTGGTGGTAGTGAACCAAATAATATCAAATCACACCAACTAACCACTTGTCCAAAACCTCATAAATAAAAATTCGATGATTTGAAAGTTCTGACAGACACGTACAGTTTATGAACAGAAGCCAAGGGGCTGCTAGGATAACAACCCGTGACATGACATGAACTTGAAATACTAACATAAATTTTTAACTTGTACGTTTAGAATCACTGGCTCCCCCGTTGAAAAGAACTGTAAAACATCACTGCTGACTATCTTAGCTAGATTCACACGAACTCATTTTCAAGGGAGACTTCGGAGATGACCAGGTCCTCCGAACAAATTCTGTCGTAGCTTATTTAGATGTGTTGTATGAAGATCTAGTTTTAGAGGCAGTCATAAAGTTAGTCGAAATTTTGTTAAATCCGAAATGAGAACGGACTGTTCTTACTGGTGGGTCTTACTATCATGACCATAAGGAATAAAATAAATAAAAAATCGTGTTAAAAAGTTGTCGGATTTTCCATCAGCTCCACTTTTTCTTATCGCCAAAGGTTTTTTGTCCCAATTTTCTGTAATTCTAACGAATCACGTCAAAAGTCTTCCCTGTCAGATCCTCGCGCTTGTGTTGGTTCTCATTGGTTTCGGCAATTAAAAAATCAGTCACGCCAGTAGGCATAGGCATACTACACACTATAATGGCAAAGCTCGGTCTTAGAAGAAAAATCTGAGTCATTTAATTACAGGTCGAGGATGCCTTCCCGTTAAAATATACATTTACAAAAAGGTCCTGACCCTTTGGTGACAATTGCGGAATAGAATGTCCATGCACCTGTATCTAAAACTGTACATTCAATTCCCTTATAGGAAAGAAAACTGCAAATCTCAGAGTGTCATTAATATTTAATTGACCGCTTACGTAAAAGATTCGCCTGGACGGTACTCTGAATGTTCAACTGTGAGTAGAATTTTGGAAATTCAGCAGTCACTAGGCATTTCCTGTAAAGGAAGCCATGGAATTATATTACAATTAGGATATTTTTGCTATACAGGTAAACCGATATTGCATGGCTGAATATTACCAATAGTTTTCACACAAAAATGTATTCTTTCAATTACATGAAATTGATACCCAACTCAATAGGTCAACTCTAAATTTATTGTGTTCTCGATATTTCTGAATAAACAACGCAATCAAGTGCTTGTGAAATCTTCTTGGTTTGATTTTTTTGTCTAGTGATATTAGACAACAGTAATGAATTCATACAGGAATAATCAGAGTAGGAATCTTGAATTTTGAAAATTCATTCACGAGCAATACGGTTTAGGAAAGTAGAGACCTAAAATTGGTTAATGCAGGCGTTTGCGATTTTGAAGTTTTCATTTGCTGCCTCGTGTGGAGATTAATCATCTGGAGATTGGAAGTGAAGTAACTATAAAACAAAAATATATATTTGCGGAGATTTCAGAAAACAAAGACGGAGCTGGGTTGCGTTACGTTAATAGTTTCACTTTCTACGCGATTCTTTATTCAGCCGTCGAAGTATTTTCATTAATGTCCTGGTCATACAGTACTATGCTAGTTAGATCCTCCCAGCTAATAAGTATGCGACCTCATTAAAAGTGCACAAGTAATTTCCTCAGTTCCGATGTGGACCGAATAGCATGTGAAAAAAGCTATTCTTAAGATAGATTGGCAGGTAGATAAAGGGTTTTATTTGATCAGTTAGAATAAACTGCTGTAAACAAGAGACCTTGTTTGATAACAGGAATCATAAGAAATAAATAAACTACATACACTAGGATCGCGGAAAACATAATAAAGTTATAGTTACTGTTAGTGACATTTAAACGCCTTCAGTTCAAATTCTCTCTTTATCAGCTTTACGAATTCTTGGATCGTAAGCCTGAAAATAAAAGCAGATTAAATTTAAATAACAGGTTTCCCTTGATGCTTCGATAAGCTAGGGGTTCGATTCTTTGGGCATGCGTTATTTGGAAAGTGCTTGTTGTCCCTCCGCTTGAGTTTATTCCATGTCCTTCCTAGGCGTGATAGATTAATATGTCAATTTATTTTACGAAAAATGAGCGATGTGGAACAACGTCTTCTGAAGTGGCATGTTGGTTTAGTAATTGGTGTTTATTTAGCATATTTCGAAGTAGACTTTAGTAGACATAGCAGAAATTACACAACTATGTAATTGGAGGAATTGCGATTTATAGTAAATAATTATTACTATCTCACGTACTTCACCGACTTCCGGTGTTTACGATGCAAATTAGATCCATTAAACCCCATTTTGAGTTAGGGTGAAATTATGTATTCAAAATAAATCTTCCGTATGAAAAATATGAAAATACGAATGCCCTGCAACATAGTGCGAACAAAAAATTAATCACTCCTTTGTGACTATTCCATACTATAAAAATCCAGTCAAGACCAGACACAGGCTCGCGACTCCTTGAATGAAATAAGAATAATTCATCACTACAAGAAACAGCAACAAGTACAAACCATTCTGACAAAATGCCACGGTCAGACCATAAAAAAGGATCTCCTCTGGAGTTCAGAACACAGAACATAATGTCCAGTGTTCATTCAAGACGACGAAATAAGAAATGATGAATGAATTAGAATGATTGGAGACTATGCGTGTGTAATTCTTCAGGCTGGTTCCACCGTCCGGGGATAACTAACCGATGGAACGATTTGTTTGATAACCAGCTTAGATTTTGGACTAAGGGCAAGTGTACAGTTTTTGTCTTTAATTAGAAGTGTGAATTCGAAAACTCACAAATAAAATAAAATTATGTTAGATTTTAGACAAGATCGCGTTTCCTGCGCCTACAGTTGAAACATATTAGGATTCGACCTCTTAAAGTGATTTGACTGACTTTATTCCCTACGACATAAGTAATGTAAAATGTCCTTATTGAATAGTTTAATAGTGATGAGCAGAAAGTGACTCCCTAATGTACTTGGGACATGTACATGTAAGATATTCCAATTCCAAATGGAACAGTACTGCTCTTCAGATCAAAGATCACTGATAAAAAGAAAAGGGGGAAGAAGAAATTATATTCTAAAAGAGTTTAAATGTAATCTGAACTGAACTGCCTCACAGCAGTGGGAATGAATAGGATGACACTGCATTAAGTTACGACGCAAGTCTGACATTAGCATGACAAATGGACGGAAGAAAACCATGGAGTGAAGAGTTTAAAATGGAAAAAATAACGAGCCACCAAAATTATAATCTAATAATAACCAATAATGGAGAAATGAACCGGAGTGACATCCCTTCTCATTGTTGTTATTGTTAAGAACTACCAAAACCCACAGCAGGAAGTCTTACAAGAACTCTAATCCGTTTCATCAGTCATCATTACATTATTATAGGCACACAGCGCACTTCAAAATCTTTCAAGTATATTTCAAACTACTTTGTTCGTAATATGAATATGATTGCGTAATTTGAGACAGACGTTTGAACACCTACGATACAATACAATTGTAATTCCAACTGTTTGGTTCAAATAATGCAACGCAATGTTACCCGGAATATCAGATAATATCTTTCGACATACCGTGTATGTTCTTTGAACTTCCTGAACCACTAACGATGTGAAATATACGGTCACCATTTTTGTCAAAATACCTTTGAAATTTTCAAAAAGATAGCACCCATAATGTATTTTTTAAGAACCATAATTTCGGAAAATGCATTTTCAGCAATTTCATATTTTCGGTACGTGTTAATGAATTCACCGGATTGAATGTGAATTTGTTCTCATTGTCGCGCCTGTTCAAGAAAGCATTTACCAATTCTCACTGATTCTCGAACATTCCGAACCCGGTGTGGTTCATTTTTTTCTTTGATTGACATAATATTGGAAATTATTCAGAAGTCAAAAATAAATTCCGATTATTGTAAATTATTTAATTGTAAAATCCAAAATTCACAGTACAGGTCAATGGTCTGCATTACATGTAAAAAAATGAAGAGAAAAGTTTGTCCTAAAATGTTAAAATTCAAAACGGAGTAACTCGGTTATAATATTCAAAGAGTTATAAACGAGTAAGCGCAGAATAAAAGGACTTGACTACTTTCAAAAGTTGAATTTAGGTTGAATTTTTTAAACTCAAAACCATCCTTTGTCATGTGTCGTATTCAGGGCATACATAAATTACTGTTTTATAAGTATTAAACACAAAAATAAATTAACACGGTCGAATTGAAAACATCAGTCATATAAAAATTGACCTCGTTAATTTTGTTGTCAACCATCAATATACTACGACGTCGCGACGCTATGTTCGAAACGATTTTATTGCACACGATCTGTGTTCATGGGAAGACAGAGATAAGTTTTATTCATGTTCAAAGGGAGCTAATAAAATTATACTCCATATATTACTAATTTTATTACTTTAATTATAATGCTTACTTTACTTAGCAGACTCACACTCAAAAACACAGCTGAGTCTGTAGACTAAAGTAAAATTCATAAAACTGTCTAAACTCTAATAGTTATGTTTTTCTCTTGTCCATAATCGTGGAACGTATACAATTCATTACGAATAAAATTGAATTTAAAGCAGAGGTTTATTAATTCAATTTTATTCCAGACAAGATACAATACCAACTTATATGAACCCCACCATCTCTGACTTAGGAGATTTTACTTTTATAACTGAATACACAAAGAAACCTGTCGCATTGAAAACCTCAGGTTACCGAACCCCTGGCTGAAGCGATCAGGTAACATGTTACACAATCTGCCTCATGCTAATACGTTATTTACATCTCTTGTAAGATTGATCTACCATTGCTTAAAACAGCACATTTTTGTTACCCGAATGTGATTCTTTCACCCTGAGTACATTGTACAAACGAATTTTCAATCGAGAGAATGCAATAGAAATCTTGTACGAGCAGGTTGTACGGGGTAAAAGTTTAAAACATGCGTCGGTCTGAACCGATGAGAATGATTAAGATTTTTGTTAACTCTCAGAAGGTACACAGTTTCAACGCACTGAATTTTAAAAAAAAGTGTTTACTTCATCAAGAATGAGAACTCAATGACTAATTTTCAGAAATTATACTTACTATTTCTCGTCAAAACCTCAACAAATGTTAAATAAAATGATATACGTTGCAATACTGTACTGAGCTCTAAATAAACCCAGGTAAACCATTTTATGTCTTGGTCGTTTTATCGCCACTACCAGATGAATTTATTTGAAAAATTCGGCTTACAAAATAACTCGTATACAAAACCTGTCGGGGCTCGTTTTATGTATTTATGCTAACTTTAATTTTATTATATTATTATTATGACAATTTGGATATATTTGACCGGAGCGGAAAGCGACAATTCATTTCAGAGTTACGATACAACCTTTATCAGCAAAAAACGAAACTAATGAGAAATTATTGTGTAAAGAAGATTATTCTGATTTTAGAGTGTGTATTTTATTACGTGATTTTAGATGTGGCATGGAATATTTTAGGTTACACAGGCCGTAAAATACACTTCTTGAAACTTTTCAAAAAATAAGGATATCCTTTAAAACTTCTTACATTCTTTTGTGTCAGTTGCATTCTTGAAACAGTTAACTCTCGGAATCAGCAAATAACCTCAGTTCATTAATTTCGTTAAATTGATAATGAACAGGATGATTATCAATTTTTCATTTCAAAAGTGCGAATTCTTAAAAATCAGTTAAGATAATTAGAAAAATTTAAGTTGGGATACTTATAAGTTAACTAAACACTTCTCTCCTAACTACAAAGTGGTATTTATTTTGACACTACTGGAACACACAGTTGTGGACAGAATTTAAGACAATGCGGACTTTCAAATTCTGTTTCGTTAGAGAAATAAAAATTAGGATCACCGAAAACCCTTCAGATCTTCATGAAAAAGTCAGTTCTCTATGAATTCTAAATTTTTAAAAAGTCAATCAAGTTCTATAATTTCTTGTGTGTTTTATTACATTATAACAAGTACGTATTCTCCGACATTTTATGAGATTCAACCTGTTAAGATTGTGAAAACTTGTTAAAACTATGCAAAATACTGGAGTTTCACTCACCTTTATCGTTTCCTGTGCCTATGCGACGAGATCGGTTTTACAACTTTTATGAATGAAATTGGTGGAAAATCTTTCCTTTCGATATCTTTCTTTAAGCTTTTCTCTTTCCTTAACTCCGGTAATACTAGATGATTGTCAATTTTTTCTTCTCAAAATCTCACTTGAATGGTTTATAGAAATTTCTTATATCAAATTCTCCCAAAATTGTTCACTTTAACTATTCACTTGTAATTAAAATTCTAATATCTGAAGTCTCAATTAAAATGTTCAGAGACAAGACGTTCTTTATTACGAGTGACGAAAAGGAGTAGCAAAACAGAACATTTGCTCTAATATTAAAGTCAATCTTTAGAAATTCTGTTTCTTCTTTCTTTCTTTCTTTCTTTCTTAGATTAACTGGTCAAAACAAAGGAGCCGCTCCAATTTTCAGGACTTGAAATTTTTTGAAAATATTGTCTTGGATGTTCACATTTGTTGCAGTCTTGTAGTCAAGAAAGATAAGGGATGCCAGGACTGGATCTTCAGCACTCACTGAACCACAAACAAACCAGAACTGACTTTGCCTCTTGAGATGAGGATTCAGCTTCACAATGAACTCTTCGACAGATTCCACCCTTGTACCAGCCAAAGACCCAATCCATAATACAAAGAATAATCTCTAGCTGAAGAACACCTCCAACGATTCAGTTATTCGATGTTTCGGTGTGTTTATTCTCTTTCTTTCTTCTACATGTTGATCAAGCCTTGAGTTTGGCGAAGAAGAACTCTATAATTTATTGTTCTAAACAATTCATCATCCCAACCAAATTAAATATGATTTTATTTGGGGAGAATGGCGGAATTGACTAAAGTTTAGTTTAATAATATTTAATTTTTAAACGAAAAATATAAATTAAGCCTTTAATTGATATTCGGCGGGCCTGTGGTCTGGAACAGTTGTGCATTTTTGTAAAGAACGCATCAGCTTTCTATTTCGCCTAGGGAAGGTAAACCTAGTAGTTGGTTTAAACTAAACTCTTCCAGAGAGATCTCTTTAATAACACACATATGTATGTACTAACAGGCATCTCAATATAATATAAATTTCTACCAATTTCGTGAACAATTTGCTAATTGGGTGTGATGAGAAATTTTTACCCTAAGGGATTTCTTTTCATTATCTGTCATTATCAATTATCTGAATATCAATGATAAATGAATTGCAGATATGAAATGTAAAAGTACTATAGTGGAATTTACTCAACTTACAAAAGGGTGGAATTAATAAATACAAGAAAACGTATAATTCAAACTAAGAAATTTTAAAAGAAAGTTTGTAAGAAATAGCTCTGTCCCTGCTTGAGAACAACTGCTTGAACTGAGTTTTATTCAGGAACAACATTTTTTAGGGATAATATTATTTACACTTTTGAAAATGATGAACTCCCTTCTGGCAATTGCACTTTAGAAATCGACTTTCGCCCTTTAGATTTCGATTCTTGAACATTAAAGCATCTCCCTTTTGAAAAAGACGTCACCCCTTCAGAAATCGACTTTCACCCTTTTGATTTTGGTTTTTCACTTTAGAATCTCCCTTGTTATTGGTAGCCACGTTGTTATGGGCGTTAAGTCCAACCCGAAGGGGTCATCCTCGATCTCGGGACAATCAACGAAGCATAATTTCTTTTTTTTTAATCCGTTCTAAAGTGAAAAACCAAAATCAAAAGGGCGAAAGTCAATTTCTAAAGTGCAATTGCCAAAAGGGATGTCATCATTTTCGAAAGGGTGAATCACTATTTCAAAAGGGCCCAAAAATGGGTCCCCATTTTTTATAATATGACTAATTTTTAATTCTTTGCGATTTAGCTCTTTACTTTAATCCAGAGGGGCAGTTTGAAGGAGGACGCCAAAATTGTGAAATAGAATTATTAAACTGTCGAATTACCAGGTAAATACCATCTGTATCTACACGGAAAGTTGTCTTCACTCAACTTATGAAATTGTAGGTTCCACTATTTTTGTACAAATCTATGTTGTTTGAAATAAACAATCCAACACTATTTCTGCACTTTTCGTTCAAATTCACAATTTAAAAATTCCTATTAACGTCTATATTTCTAGATGTCAATGTCGAAAACTGAACGTGAGTTAGTTCTACGGATTATGAGTTCTGTATTATTTGACGGACGGGAGAGAGCGAAGGTGAGTGAATAAAATAATCATTTATAAACTCGTCTCATTTGTAGTTGATGGTCAAAGTTTTTGACAGCTTACATTACATTCAACATGAACATGGAATGGATGAGTTGTTTCCTCATCCTCATACGTATGTGTACGCGTGGATTCAGTTCGATGAACCGTAAAGATCATTTTTACACAAAGACGTGATAAACTAAACTCAATTCAGTCCATTACACGTAAATTTATGAACTCCTTAAACTTAGGTGTGAATGAGAATAACAGGTCAGAAGATAAATTTCGGTTTTATGTGGTGTGCATGGCGAATAGTCCATCACTCCTATAATATTGTGCATTTGAGTATTTGTCCGTTTACGTATCTGTATTTCTGCTAATTCATTCTTCTTTCTAGTAAGTTTTTAATTTAGAAAAACATAAAGGGTGACATGTGAAGTGCTTGAAGAACATTCACTCCAACAATTCTACATCTTTCGTGCAGGAGGCAACAGAATTTACGAAAACTAAGATATAAAATCAAAATTCTTAATTTTCTCTATAACAGAAATAATCTTAAATAAATTGTCAGATTATATGGAAAATACTCTTCTCTGATCAGAGCCGCACAGACTTCCTGGCACATAATTGTCGGTAGATATGATTTCTAAACTTTTTCAAATAAACCTGTTTGTTATTAATTTCTGCATTTGTTTCACCTGATTATAATCATAAGGGGTTGTCATAATTCTGTTTGAGAATAATCCTAATTTTCTTTTCAGACATCTGTATAGATTTGTCTGAGTTTTTGAACAATAAAGTCGACTTGGTCAAGTTTTTACCTCACATCCTTACCAGGCGCGCTACTGGTAGGATAGACATCCGACATCTTGTAAATACAGAAAAACCTAATTCGAATTTTGGCATATATTGGTTCCTTCCCTTTTTTATGAATGGGTATAGGCACTTACCCGTAGAACATTCGCAGAACAGTCTATTCAAACGAATTCCATCCACTAAAAACTCACTACTCACTAATTATCAAATTTCCAAAATCATCTAACAATTCAATAATTTTGATATATAGAGAGTTCGGTTCGCTCTATATCGGACAATCTCTCGCACTTGCTTCAAAGAAGTTTGTCGCTTCTAGTAGTCTTTCCTACCACCGTGGGGCTTATCTTTTGGAGGCCTGGGAATACAATATCGGCAAAAAAAGTATGCGATTATCAGTGGAAGATTCTTTTGGATGAAACTAAAGTGGAATTTGATGCCGGAGTCCTATGTCAATTAATGAGTGTATTTATGGTGTGCGGTTAGAATTGCAAAAGTGAAGTTGGGAAAACGAAGTTGGCGAAAGTAAACTTGTCAAATTCAATTTTTCTGGAGAAGTGAAGTTGGCAAAATTTGAATTTTTTCTGTTATTCAAATTTAATTTTTATCTTCCTCATTCCTCCCTCTCTTCACGTGAATTACTTCAGCTCTCTTTTGCTTTTGTTAAAAACACGTCAAGTATTTTGGTTCCGGTAAGGAGCAATAAGAACGGTGTTGCACCATTCTGACCGTCAGTGTATGAGTTTTAGGGCTGAGACGGTCGTAGCAAAGATATTTGAAGTGAAAGTGAGAGATGACCGACGAAATAGTGCCAAGAAGCTTTCAGATTGCTAAAATCTGATAATTCGTAACGTTGAATTCCTTTAGCCATCAGGATACACTTCCAATTTGGTACTTTCTGTCGATTTCGCAAGGAGCAAACGTGAAGAATGAAGCGTATTACATTTTGATATGTTCATCCAATGCTAGATTTAGTGTAACAGTCGCAATTCTTTGTGATTTCATTACACTGTTAAACAATTTCAATTTTCTTCTGATTTTTTAAAACGCGGTGTACGGTAGACATGTCTTTGAAGAAAGATCCTCTGACTTACCCCTGACCGAAATCTTGTTAATTAAAATTTTCACTCGTTGAACTTATTTTATTTGTTCAATTTAGAGCTTAACTGCGTTCCTCTTGGTAGAATTTCTGAGTCTGAACTTACTTCTTAAATACATTAACAGATATATCACTTCAATCGTATCAACAGATATTTTGATTTTATTCAACGATACGTCCTAAAGGTTTCCACCGAATCGAATGTAGTGAGATTTGCACCAACGCTAACTTCGACAATACTGTTGTGAAAAAATCATTTTCTATTGAGAGTTTGAACAAAAATTAACACCTTTTCGACACATATTAGGATTTGAGCAAATTAATCTAGAAAATCGATTAACCACCAAAATTTCAAAGAAATGATTCCATCGGCCTTGATAATTAGGCTAAACACAAATTCATTACAAAATAGTGGTACCGGCAGCCCTTGACCCCTCGCTGTGTTGTGATTAAATCAGTCAGTCAGAAGTCCCTGTGTAGATGTTTTAACGTATTTTTTTTCATCGGACTTAATTGAAACCAATACGATGAATTTATCTAGACCAGATAGAAAGCAAATTTGGTTCGCGTACCAGAAATGTACAGATATGTGGCCATGACATGATACTGTCATTTCAATGAATTGGAGGCACTTTCTACAAGAAAACACAGCGACTACAACATAACTTAATATTAATATTTGAAGTAAAGAATCCTTAAACAAATTCGGTGATTTGAGATCGTGACAAACATATCATTCATGACCAGGAGCTGTTCAGGTTGCAACAAATCATGACATGAACTTGAAGTTTGGGAGCATAAGTTTACAATAAATTCACTCCTTCATTCCCCCCGACTGTGCTACTGTGTAAACTTCACACGACCCCAACTCGTTTTCAAGAATCCCACAGTCATTCGTTTCGGTAATTAAAAATTAGAGTCGTCGACTTCTCACTTCTCAGCTACCGGGTGTTCAGTTTACACAAAAAAAGTCTTAAATATTAAAGACTTCAAGTGTCGCACAAAGTAAGCTTACGATTAGGGTTTACTGAAGTCGTCGACAATAACTATGTGCAACAAAATGCTTTTGTGCAGTAATTACTACATTATTCAAAAATTTTAGTGACAGTCTAAAGGCAAGGAATTTTAATCAGGGCACGACTGGAGAGAAAACTACAATGATTATGATGCGAAAATTTCCCAACTCTTCAAACTTTTTAATAAAATTGTGCGTTAGTTGACAAGGTTTTCCTTTTAACAATAAGCACAACAGAAAGTCTGAATTCAATTCCAGAGATTAATATCAAGTTATTGGAAAGATTTGTCCATAGAAGAAATCTCGGTTCGCTGCTCAAAATTTTCTACATCGAATATTCGGCACTTCATGTTAAAATTAAATAGTGCCAATTATCAATTGTCCAGATGCAAACTCGACTCGCGAATTGGAAAAGTCTTTTTAAAAATAATTTTAACAAAAGGAAGAATGCGAAATATGATTTACGTGACGTATTTATTCGCATCTGACGGTATACAATTTGGTTACTAATTTAATATTATTCTGATTACGAATGATATAATTTTTTTTCAGAAATAATGTAATCGGATACCATTTGGAGTTTTATTGCCGAAGCTATTACTCCGGTTCCTAATATTTTCTAAACGTTCTGATCTGACTCCAGGAAGTCAAAATGAATAATAAAACTCTCATATAACATTTCCAGGAAGTCATACATGACATTAATAAATCTTCAGATTCTGATTCTGAACATCTGTTTGCTGGCTGCATGCATGCATACACATCAGATTGATATGGACTAAAGAAAGACGTAATAATTGATAAGGGACCTAAAAAATATGCTTGCTCAATCATTAATTTTTATGATCAATACTTTCATGACTTGATTTTCCTTCAACTCTTCTTATCATTGCAGTGGAACTGCTGGCCTGGCCTAAAAAAATACTCTGTGATTCCAAGAAGTCAGTCTGACTGACGACTCTTTTTTAATGTACTTATGGGTTTCATCCAAAAAGCAAAATTAGATTCAAAACTTTTGAATGGCTGAGTTACGCAATGACTACATTTTTAACTTCACGCGTCATTTCATCGCCGACTGGATAAGGACTAGAGGGAAAGTCAGCTCATATTTCATGAGTTCTTTTCTTGTTTAATTCATAATTCTAACTGTAAGTGTCTACAGTATTAATGTCACTTTTTCTTCTCAAGGCAAATACATAATATTCCATTTTTTCATCTACACGAAAACATTTATAAGGAAACTGTTGCCCATGTAAAACTCAACCGATCAAGATTCAAGATTAGCCGTTTTAAATGAGATACTGATCACTAATATGACGGTTAGTCTACTGATAAAATTACTTTCTGGTTCCTAATTACGGTAAAACCTGACCAGCTAAAGAACACTAGTTTTCAGATTTTTGAACAACTAAATCCCAGAATTTATTCTTACCAACCGTGCACGGATTTTGTCTTGTGTCACGGCCGATTCACTCTGTGATTGGAACGATTCTTCCTCCAAAGATATATGGGTACATAAATATGAATGATCTTGGGCCACGGATGGGATGCTTTTGTAGACAAGGAGTCCATCCTACATGTAAGACACAGAAATGTACCGAATTATTCATGAATTGACTACTATCATACTAGAATTTCGTGACTAATACATACATTGTTACTTTTATAGAAATGTCAGTAGAATGCGCGTATAATTGCATTTCTGGAATTTTTCAAAAACTTTAGCCGTGAACCACAGTGTTTGTTCCGACATGTATTCAGAATGATCATATTTCTACTTCGAACTGTGTTTTGAGTTTTACATGTAGAAAGCGTCCCTTATTAGCCCGGTTCCAAATCTCCGAAAATGGTAAGATCAACGAAGACATTTGAACAACAATGGAATCCTTAAAGGAGACAATAATAATTTGAAACGATTGCATTGAATTACCTGGCTGGGCCTGGACTGATTGTTATGTGAGTGAGGGGGTCTGTTTGAACACAACAGGTAAATACACGACTTGCTACTACCCGTGTCCGTAATGATCATTTTTAGAGAATTACAAAGCGTTTTCTGACGGGCTCCATCGGTGTAGTAATCCCCGCGCTGTAATAATAGTAAAACACAATCCATTCTTGTCTGTATGTGTAATTTCATAGGCAATTCATAATGCTGTATAGAACTACGGTAGTGATTTGTACAATTTAATGATCTCTTCTGTAGTTGTATGTTACAGGCAACGAGTAGAGAAAAGTCAGCCAGAGCGTTGTTTGCAATTTGGAAAATATATCAGAGAATGGACTATGAAATTGCTTTTGAAATGCGAATTTAGAAAGTCAAAAGTCTCGTAGCATTTAAGATATATTCATCCAAATTGGATTGGATTGTTTAAAAATTCAATTAGTAGTAAGCACCTGAAATTGGGTCAAATTAAAAAAAAAACAATTAAGGAACTCACGTGGCCGAATGAGTTAAGGACGACGAGTCATCGTCAGGACTGGCGCCGGTAATTATGGGAATGTCGATTCCTGGAGGAGCTGCGGCTCTAAATGTTTGAATAATTTGAAAGAGATAGACAGGAATTAGTTGAATGAAAGAACTTCAATTAAAATGAATTGCCATCGAGTGGCGGGCGGGTAAAGTCAATTTTAAGTTCTATCCACTCAAAATTTTAATAATTTTCCAAAATTTGACTTTCTTGGGGTTTTTAAAGTGTATAAACTATTACAATATTGTGATTACGTATCAGACATAATACTGGTGAAAAAATTTGGACGAAATTGACGAAAGTTTGAAAGTTTCGCTTGCTTTGGGACGGTCGAAGCATGGGACATTTTTTTGCTATGGACTTGAGTCATCGCAAAATTTCATGACCAAATGTCCACATTAAGGACGACAGTTAGTGGGTCCGAAAGCGGGACAGGGCCAGTAATTCCGGTGGATAGTGTGGGTGTTTGCTCCTCCCAGGGTAGATTTTCCTGTCCCCAGTGTGGTAAATGTTTTGGGGGTGAACGGGGCTTGAACATCCACGTGGGGAAATCACACAAGTCCGATCAGTCAACGGCCGCGGCCGCGTCCATTACGAAGCCTCCACATCCTACCACACCAGTTCCGTTTCTAAGCCGCCTCCAAGACCTCCGGAGGAATTCACGAATCATCAAGCGGGTTCCCCAGTCAGTGAGATTGCCCGTGGCCCAAGAGGCTGCAATCACCATCACAAAATGTGTGGCTTCCAATTCGCCTGAAGACTGGTATGACCTCATCGCCTTCACCCACGTTGTTCTCAACTCAATGTCTGCCGAGGAGGTGAACCGCCCCTCAAAAGCCTCTTTGACCTCCAAAATCAGAGCAAACTTAAACTGTTGGCGTTCTGGGTCATGGAGGTCTCCAAAATCAGCCCCTAATTTAAAACCGCCGAAACCCACTACAATTCCCAGAAACCCTGCGGCCGCTCTTGGTCGTAAGGTAGAAGCCATGGTGGCCGAAGGAAATATCCGCGGAGCAATCCGCCACCTCTCATCCCCGGAGAATCTTTCCCCTTATTCAGAGGACACTCTAGCCGCGCTGAAGTTGAAGCACCCCGTGCCACTCCTTGCCCCTGTCATCCCAGACAATCCAATGAATCCAGGTTTGGTCACCGTCGCCGCCGAAGTGGCCAAGACAATCGCTAGTTTCCCTGTGGGCAGCGGTGGAGGCCCTGATGGACTCCGCCCACAACATCTTAAGGACCTAACCACCAAAGCGACGGGACAGGCAGGTACCGACCTCCTTAACGCAATCACTGCCATCGTCAACATAATTCTGGCTGGTAATGTGCCGGCTGAGGTAACCCCATTCCTTTTCGGAGCCACTCTAATCT
>JAQGCA010001479.1:0-17342 GCA_034698945.1 Protaphorura quadriocellata
TTAGGCGGTGATTTTAACGTCGGAGCATCCACGGAAGGTTTCTTGCTTCGGTCCTGGGTTATTTCCTAAAAACAGAGGGAAAGATCAGAATTACAAATATTTTTTACCACAAGTACTTCACAGAATGATTTTTTTTTGTAGGTTAACGTTTTACATTTTTTTCTTAAAAAGTAGTTCCTAAAATTATAAGACATATTATTTGGTTACCAGCTCTGTAGTTCCATTGAATGACACAATGATTGCAAGTGACTCCAGCGGGAAGTCGGAGTTGTGTGTAATACCAGCCCGGGCCTTTGTCTACTTGGACCTTTGACCCGGCGCCATCAGCTCGTTGCAACAAATGCTGGTTAAAACAGTCTTGCGTTTCACCAGCGCCTGGATTGGCACACAGACGCCATTCCATGTAACCCAAGTGGGCAGCATTTAAATCGATTTCAATGTCGATGGTCTGCAATATTAATTGAAAATCAGATATAAGAAAAAATGCCTCGACGACGTTTTCATACTGTTTAAGCTCATACCGTCAAAACTCGACTTTTTTAATATGACGGTATGCATGAGCCTACGTAATATTTTTAAGTTGTCGAATGTTATTAAAGTAATAGTACCTGTCCAGCCCGATAGTTGCCAGTAATGATGCCCCTGTACCATTTGCCGCCGATTTCATTATCCCTGGGAGTTGGCTGAGTGAATGGGTCTCCACACACACCACATGGTCCACCCACAACTTCTTCCTGATGCAGTGCCCCACAATACAATGAATTGTCATCGTAATTGGCAGGTGGGTTTTGGCTATTGAATTCAGAAACACGCCAAATTGAAGATCGATTTGGTGGTTTCATGAAACGGCCATGACCGTTAATGCTGACGGCCAAGCCGACACAAAGGAGGACTGCGAGTCGGAACATTTTAGTTCTACTGTGAGCGAAGGCAGCGTGGGTCTCCAGTTCATTTCGAAAATGCTCAGAATTTATATGATTCTAAAATTCACTTGACTTGTTTTTCAGTCCGGGTCATATCTATGGGTGGATTTCATTGGAATAGTTTGGCAATTCCGTTTCGTTCAAGTACAAGTGGTTCAAGTGCCCGCGTGTCGTGGTTCGCAGGCCATGATGGACATCCTTGAAGTACTTTGTTGGATTAAATTGAACTTGTCAACTTCAAATTTAAATTTGCGTCGCTAATTTGAAGAGATCACATGTGAAATGTGTGCATTAAATTAATGGTTTTGTGTAACTCAAAAGTGTGTACGTGTGTCATCTCCACACACCTTACAAATAGTTAGTGTCTCAACTTTTAGCTGAAGGCAATATTGATTGTTTATTGCGGAGTTAGATTTAGCCATCAATCAAATATCAAATTTCGCCCAAGCAAAAATACTCTACATTTCAAGTGTAGTTGTTTTTTTGAGCGACGTACTTGAGAAAATGATTTTTAGCAGAATTTAATACTTGAGTAGATTGTTTTCCCTGGAACTTGTAAAAAATGGTACGAGTCTGGTTCTTGGAAATAAAACAAGGCTCGCCGCTTGGCTCTTGACAAATCTAATTTAATACACTCAACATTTTTAGTGCCCTACTAGAAATGTGCGTCGAAAATGCCTCGGAAAAGTGCAGAGGGCCTGTTGAGATAATACAGTTGCGATGTCCTACATGAAGGATATAAATCCGACGGTTGGCCGCTACGAACTGGCGGCTAGCTCTCGGATGTCCGTTGGGAGTGCTTTTTTCCGTTCATTGCTGAAAATTTGGTCAATAAAGCTATAAGGTTCATCTTATAAAAGTCTAAAAATCATTGGTGAAAATGCACTTTCATTTTTTATTTCGTCTCTATGTTGAGAGAGGTGTCCACCAAATTCATTAAAAGTGTATCGATTAAATTAAAAATATTTTTTCTTAACATTTTTATCTTTTTTTACATTCCTAAATATTTTGAGTGAATATTACAAACAAATTATGTCAATTTAAAAAAAAATCGATTGGCATTACATAAAGTTGATTTTTTCGCATGAGCTTTAACCCATAATTTTTTAACTTTCAAAGAAACTTTTTTTACCAATTTTTTAGAGATAAGGAGAAAAATAAAGTATTCCATTCGTGTAGAAATTTTTTAGCTGTATTGGACTCAAATTCTCTTTAAAATTTTCTTTTTGTTTCAAATCATTCTAACAAATATTCGCACTGACGTTCACATATTTGAAAACACTTTACCTGCCACTGTGTAAGCATAGCATTGTAGTGCAAGCGAATGATCGGGGTCCATCTCATTTTGACCGGCTTCTTTCATTATTAACTTTTTTTTATCAAAATAATGAAAATGGTAAACCATTGGACTTTGGAATAGCAACCCGACACAAATTGCGCGTAGTCCTTTTATACTAATTCGTCCTCAATTAGCTTTGAAAATTTTTGACAAGAGTGTTTGACGTCCCCCGTGTTGAACTTGAAGAATCAAATGGAAGATAACTTTTCATGCTTCAATGTTGAAAGTTCACAATCAAATGCATTTCATGTTCATCCTGTTATTTAAAATATTATTAAAATACTCGGGAAATACGAAGAACTTTATGTTTTATTCGTTTTAAATATGGAGACTTTAATATTTTAAAACCTTTTGTGAACGTGACGGGTAGGCTTGTCATTTTATTTTGACACGTTAGAAAGTCTTAATGACCCTAAGGGATTGTAATTTATACACTGAAATTAGTTTCATTAATTAGCCTGCCATGACGCAAAAAAATTCGCTCAGAATATGGAAATAAAAGAATACCGTTTGAAAAGGCAAGTTTCTAGGCCTATATCCAAAAAAAAACATCCACCGGAGGTCACGACCGATCTGAATCGTCTTCAGACTAGAGCGTCGATTTCTTGTATTAATTTTAATTGATCGGATACCCAAGTAGAGAAAGTAGCAATTTTTCAAAGTGTTTACTTCATTTCCGAATAGATTTTTTCAAAACAATTTTCTTGCTTTTAACCTTGATTCTTTGTTGGAACATGTTTTCATTTGAAGCTGAATTTCCTGATTTGAACTAGATTTAATTGTTTGAACCTGTTTTTTTGATTTAAACTAGGGTTGCCTGGCATATTTCGAATTTAATCAGATTTTAAATCCCACAGTTGCGAAAAAGATGTACTACGTGCCATTATGAGCCGGTTGGAGATAAATACCAATTTATTTAGTTGTCGCGTAAACAAAACGGCAGTCAACCGGTTTATCCCAGTTTTATCCCAAACGAAAATGAACTGAACTGAATGGACGATATGAAACAGAACACATTTTTGTTATACTTATAATTGAATTATATTCTTATATTTTTTTTATTTACGACAACTTATTATTTTAACAAACTCTGGGAACATAAAAAGATTAATCACAATTGCATATAATGACTTAAATAATATCACCATCTACTATTGTGAACTGTACTGTATACATAAAGAGAAATCACGAAGGCCTAGAGGACACCTATCCACTCAATACTTAATTATTTAATACCTGAATTATGTACATACATATTTTCTACATTGTACCTAGATCCACAGTACACGAGGGTATATTAACGAGACTTTATTAGTTTGGGATAATTCCGTTTTTCAAATTTTGAATAATTCTGAACAAGTCATTAATTGTATAGACTACAACAGAAGATAGAACAAAAACAAAATACAAACTTAGAACATCGAATTTTTTGAGTATCTCTTCCTGTCTGGTTTAACGCATTTCTATCAACCGGTCTTTTGGGGAATAGAAAATTTTGAAATTATAATAGAATATTCCATGGTTTATATACAAATAGGTAAAAGTTTTTTTCTTTGTGCAGAAAGGTCGATGGCTAACCTATATCCCAGGTCCCAATCCGGAGGTGTTAAACCCAGGAGCTACCTGTTTTGTTGAGATATAACTAGTTTGAGTTAAGTATTTTGCCAATTTTTAGATGAGCTTTTGATGACATTCGATTGAATGCCGTACCCAGTTAGATTGGCTAGATGTTGCGTTGTCTGGGAAAGGGGTCCAACTAGTATAGAGAAATTCAACTACCCTGGCGGTCTCTGCAAGAATCTAGACCCCGATTGCATTTCTCAGTCAGAGTGTGGTAAAAAAAATATAGTCACGTTCGGTTTATAGAATTGAAATAGAGTTTTTGATTGTTTAAATAAAAAGGCGAAATGTTTTTCGTCCTTTTGCCTCAAAGACGTGACGAATAAGCTGTTTGTAAAAAAATGGAATTACGTATTCTACTTCTGACGAAAATACATACAGAATAAATTAAGGCGCCCTAATTTGAAGGAGAACAAAATGTTTGATTATTTTGTATGAAGTGTTTTAAAACGTAGGGGTTCTGCGGACTTTTGATTGACCGTGAGTTTGAGCAACCGTGAGTGTTAACAAATGTGTGTATTCCATAACTTATTACAAAAACAAAAGTATCGTTTTAATTCGAAAGCAGATGGCACTGGCAGTTTATGGACACTATTTCTGCTAAACCTAGTCGGCTTAGAGTTACCACTGAATGGGAAAACGGGGGCCATCGTGAATTTATAACACAATCCCCAAACATTCGTTCGGGCGGAGAACTACAATTGAATGCCACAAAATAGACACTAAAAGAAGTGCAACGACTAGTACAAGGACGCCTCGAGTACGCATATTAGTATATGCAAAGGCATGCCTTGCAATCACAATACTGAGAGAACAACATGATTAGCTAGCGCAAACAAAATCATGTAGAAAATTATTAAACCAAATATGCTAGGAAATTAAATGGTCAGCTGAGATTGTCCGTAGATGTCCTCTGTACTATGTTAATATATTAAATATGCCCGAACCAACGATGCAGATTGTACTTTTGGCGTTAATTGTGTGCAATTATTCCGCGTTTGAAATTATGCTTGTTCAGACTTTGGTATTTAAAAATTAAGAAAGGAACGGCAGCTCGTAACTGTGCCTCGGGCTTCGTTTCAGAACTTCGTTACGGGGCTTTGTTGTACGCCGGGTCCTAAACCCGAAGTACGGAGAAAGCGGATGAATGGCACGGACGACTTGATGTAGTCAGCAATTTCGGGCTCTCAATTATGAAATTCCGATAGTGGCGACTACAAAGACCAGGACTGCAGAGTAAAATGTTTCCATGTAATGGCGCAACCACTATAGGGCAGCTCCCTTGTATTGGTGCAACCAATGTGTCAGACATGCACAATATAGAGTGCGTGAGACGGAAATGTTTTTTCCCAAGTTCAAGTTCAGAGTGAGTTCAGAAATGGCTTTCCGTTCTTCTCACTCGAAATCATTAAGGTAGTGCAAGTCGTAAAAATTTGAGCACTTGCTCTCCGAGGAAATGTATTCTTGCAAATGTAATGTTGTAATCTAACGTCAAATGTAAATGTTCTTCTAAATGCACGTGCATAAGCAGAAAACTGAAATATGAACTGCACACACACAAATACAAATACAAAATGTCCGTATAAAAAAAAGTTATTGTTAATGTTAATATTATCAGGAATCTCCAGCCGTTTTATATTCCAGCCGCGGCTTTATAAGGAACCGGAAAACTGGACCTACAGTTTTTTCACAACTAGTCTATTTATTCACGATCTTTCACCACGTTTACTTACAAACACGAAGCCTTTTTCAAACACGCAAACAGCTGTACAGCTGGTTGTGTATATTTTGAACACCTTTCTAATTTTACATGATTCAGTCTAAGAATCCGAACATTATTATTATATTAAAATTATTATTATAGATAGTGATAAAACTATCGGAGTGGACAACTGAAATATTTGGGGACTGGGATGGGATATCTGTAACCGGCATAGATTTGCTGGATGATTAGATCCAGAATGGTAATAGGCAAATACAATGAATATATTAGTTTAATGGGTATTCTCGTGAGTTAAAAAATTATTGAATTTCATAATAACGGATGAGGACATGTGAGCTACTAGTAATAACTGTGGTGCCGATATTTTTCAACGGGCGTCTGAGCCATTATTGGCCGATAATACCACACCCAGCTGTGACCAACATGGACTATGTTTCTACTACACCATTTGACCGAAGTCCACTACCTCATGACCCAGGATGTCAACAGTTGTGATTATCTCAGATATTTCGTTTAAAATACACATATTGCAAAAAGATTTACAAGCGCTTAATACCTTTGGTAATAAAAATGTTGATTAATAGTTTCGTTTTGCTTTAACAGTACTCAGTGGTCTTATTATAGAAGTGCCTTTAACAAGTGCGGAGGTAGTCGGCAGAGTCGGGAACGGTTCATGTTAATTTGCAGTATTTACCTTCACACATTTACGATATTTTGAGATTACATTACTCGCACACGCTTAATTATTTATTATTTCCAATAGAAGACGAGGTTATCGCATTGGTGGACTACAGATGCTGTTGACGAACACACGAATCGATGTAAGCTAAGTTTTCAAATAACTTTTTTTGGCAAATCAACACAAGAAACGGATGCACCAATGGGGATGATCAGATTAACGACCCTAGCCGACCATTTAAAACCAGTATCTAAGTATCATAAATCCAATAATGCATTCACTACAATAACCCTCCCGTATCACCAACCACCCTCGTCGTACCTCCGCCAAAAGCTGCCTCCTATTCCCCTTATCCATCCTATCCCCGTTAATCCCTCTATCTCTCATATCCACCTTCCCCAGTACCAGCGAAACACTGTATCCACATATACTTCAAATGAATCCATCGAATTAATACTCGCGACATATGTTGTAACGCTTGTTCTCAAATGAAAATTAAAACAAAATGCAGTGTATGCGTTGGGTTCGCTTGGTTTTAATATTTTGTGTTTGTCCCAATTTCAGATCACTGAGGACATATAAAGAGATCCGAATCTTAATCCGAAAACTCAGACACTGGATCACACGTATCCGGCCAATATCAAGATCACAGGGTATCTGTTCGAGATTTCTTGCTAACGGAAGCAAAATCTACACGTGGCGGCGTTGGCGATGAGATTGGGGTCAACATTAAGAACGATAAGGACAGAGAGTATCAATGTTGAGCCCAGTGAATCCTCACATGATGACGAGTTTTCGGCGCAGTGTACCCCCGTAAGTTCAGGTGTATAAATAACAAGTATGAGTTATTTGCAATATTCGTAACATGCATGCCAATTGTGACATACGCGACGTATGAATTACAATAGATAGCTTCCTACATTGGGCTTTGTACATCTCGACTTTGTCGAATATTCAGCTGATTTGTTTGCACGATGGCAAATATCTCGTTCCTAATTTAGTACACACATCTACAGGCAGGCGATTCGGACACGAGCGTGCGTTCGGCACGAAAGAAGTACATAAGAATTCTGCCCGTGGAATAAAATGACAAAGGGATCGGCCAAAACGAAAGATCAGGAATCATCTTCAGGAGTATAAAAAATAGGTTTTGTACATTGTGTTGTTTTAGATTTAATTTTCCCGTTGAATTGGACATACACAGGTACAATTGTCCGGTGAACTCTACCGAAAATACAATTATAAAACAAATTCGTGGTTCAAGTCGACGTTTGACAAATTCGTTAAGTCGGGTCCACACAATGCAACCAAGGCGGTGAACGACACAGCACGTGACATGGCAAAGAATAGCCACGGCGTATGTGTTATTTCGCGAATTCGTATTTTTATATTTTCTATAAAAATTTACAGCGAATTTATAGCTTCACTTTACAGCTAATTAGCATTCATTTTTTTATTTCTAGGCCCCCCACACTATAAAGGGAGACAGGCAAGAGGGAGAAAGACAACTTGCAAACAAGGTAAGTTTTTATGTAGTTTGAACGTTCTGCGTCTAATTACCAAGTTTAGCTCTGGATGCCGCAATGGTAAAAGGAAGCGCGTGGTTAGAATAGATTAAAAGCGTTGACCAGTATATGTTTCGGGAATGTGGAATCCGAGGAAGAATCTGCACGGTCGCCCTAGATATGCCTGAGTTAATGATACGTATATTGGTGACCTCCATAATCTAGATGAACCATCCAGGTACATAATGGATTGGGATGCAAATGGCTTGTATTCTAATCTTTGCTTCTGTCTTCTTCAATACTATGTCATTTCCAGAAATTTTAGGTGGGACCCCAAATAGGATATTAAACACAAAATAACTGAAATAACCCGACAAAATTCCAACCGGAATGACTCTAGAAGTCGATCTGAATTGTCCAATCTCTCATCAAGTCAGTCATAAACGTTATCCATACGCACCGCAAAAGATTTTGAAGGAAGCGGAGAACTTGTCTCTGTACACTCTAGATGTGACGAAATATTTGGGCTGGACCTCGAGTACAATTCGACAGGATAAATAGGTTCAGTCTCTTAACGATAAGATCAATTACATAATCAAGATTCCGTTCTCTCAAAGGGTATTTGAAACTTGGTCTGGAGCTTACAATAGTACGTAGAATCCTTAATTTTACACAACTCGTGTTTCGAAAATATATTAACTTTTGCATAATAATGTGACAGAAAGCAACGACAGAATTCGAAAAAGATTTCCGGATGTTGATGTGCAATATTCTCTTCGGGAAAACCAAAGAAAACAAACGTGATCGCAAACCTGAGGTTGATTATGAACAAGGCAGAATCGCTTTTGTTTACCAGCAACCCTACCGTTAAATCAATAGACATCACACATGAGAATTCTATACTGCTAGAATCGATAAAGTTGTCCATATGTATCAATAGACACCTGCACATTCGACAGACTGTTCTGGATGACGCGGAAGCTTACATAAACCACTTCCACTTCAATATTATCAAACCCAAGTATGAACAATTGCGTTGTTTAATGTACTCGGATACAGATTTTATGATCTCTTTAGTAAACATAATAGATGTGTACAAAGATGTGCTTTGTGGAGTTGGAGAAATCAGACCGATTCGTGAAATTATTATAAGAATGACGCCTTGCGTGGTTGTCTTTTAGCAGTGACCGTAAGCGCGTTGGGAAACGTAAGGATGAGTACGCATGGACTGTTTTATTGCTGCGGTGGCCCCAAAACCAAATGCGTACGCAAGAGAAACACTCGAATCGAATTCAAACGGCGAATAATAATTCAAAAGTGCAAATGAGGCTGTAGAATCTGTTGTGAAAAATAATATAACATTCAGTAATTATGTCGGGATACTCAATGATGGTGTTAGCATTGATTTTAGTGTGACGGTAATTCTTAGTTATAAGCACACATATTTAACTAAAGAAGTTACGAAACCGGCACGCAGCGCTTAAGTCAACAAAGTAGGATATTACATTTCGCCACTACAAAGCTTACATTTTGGTCATATTCCATTGTTCTCGTAAAATTATCTATTGAACTATTGTTGTCTCTACTATAATAGATGATTCCTATTCTAAGAATACAAAAATGGCAGTTTTATCGATTATTTCTAATACATATATAATATTCCAATATATTAATTTTTAATTGTTATTTTGTAGATGAGCAAATGAATGAACACGTTTAACCTGACCCTAACCACGTGTTAAAACAGACATCATTTGCCGTTCTTTGTTTTGTTCCTTGTTTTATTTTGCGAGAACCGAAGTCAACTAAACCAATCGATCTCGTAATTCACTTGGTCCACTTTTGGTTTTACCAAAATCAGCGAAAACCTTCAAACGAAAAATCCGTTCCGTGGTTGCTCTTAAAACACAGTTGTTTCAAACTGAGTACTCATAATTAAGTGTACTCCATATTCAATTCTAGTGATAGTGGCAGTCATTACAAAAAAGTTCAAATCTCCCAATCCTACACGGATTCGGAATAATTCAATTAAACTCAAGTGAATCAAGTTTACCAAATGTTTCCCCTTTTCTGTTTCAACGTTTTTTTTAATGAAAAAAAAGTGAGTTAGCTGCATACAAAGCGGAAGAAGTTCTCCATGAATTTTCTCCTATTGACTACGAAATTATTTAAACTGCGCCAAACGCAGCTTTACAGTGAAACTATTTCCCTATCTTGCACCACCGGTTGTTTCGACTGTAGGACGGACGTGTCTTATATTCAGCGGTATTACCTCCCCTTGGCTTTCGAATTAACGCTCAATAAAAATTTGCCCCTAATCCGTACCACCCTGGATACAATTAAACCAAAGGCCGAACGCCTTAACTATCGTCCATTACCCCAGCCGTGTCTAGTTTTCCGAATACATTAATTACTTCACCTATAGCTACGTTAAGATCTATCCCACCTTTCATTTTCAACATTGCGCCTCGCCCATGGTATCTGGGTACGTAATTGTTATGCGAACTTCGTTCCAATCCACACCGCGCCGCCGCAATAGATGATGTACTTCACCTGGTTACAAAGCATTTGTCGCGAATAACTTTCAAGAACTTAAATTTATCATCCGTAAATGTCCCACCATTCTCAACTGTTTGTGCTTTCAGTCATAACTATAAAGATCTCCCTTGTGGTACATGCCCTGGAATCAATTGATTGGGATGATTTTCATGACGACGATAACAATATTACATCCCTATTGCGTCCTGATCAACTTTATCGCTAAGGTATGTCCCTAATTTCATAAACCATCCTGCCACATGTAACCTTCTGCAGCTGTTCAACTACTCTTCATCTTCTCTTGATGAACAAGGATACTAGATCCTACACGTATCTTTTATTTCTTTAATATTATTTTTTACGTTTTAACTATGCTTTATTATTAATTTGACTCTGGTCATATTATTGTTTGCATTTTCCCTGTACGCCTTTATGGCTAGTACATTCAAATTGGGGACCTCTTTCTTGTTTGGTAGTGAAGTGTTAGCTTACGTTATTATATTATGTTATGCGCACGGTCCGCAAACATGATGTTTATCAATTACTTTAAACTAGCTGACTCTAATTAGCCACACATAGCTCATTAATACATTCTCTTAGTATATAAACTTAATGCCTTTTGACAAATAAACACTACTGGTCAAGTCGCTAGACTTGAACAGTCATACAAACCCATGTCTAGTTTACGTCTTAGTTAATCGACGTCATCATAGACTCCGATTAGGCACTTAGATTAAACCTTATCAAATTGGAGGGTACGAAGATATTTTGATGTCGGAGTCATTTTTTTTGGATAGGACTATGTTTGAAAGACCGGTTCAAATGTTAAATTTATAGTAAAACTAACGAAGCTAAATTAATTGAGTGCATGAATTAACAACATCTTATATGCATGGCTGAAGCCTTGAAGATAGAAAGTTCTTCCACGCAGGTACTAAGTTGTTACTTATAGATAGACATATCAAGAAATCTACGCGTTCGGTTGTATCAAGTTTTTTTTAGATAACCATCGTAGTGAGGTAGACCGTACCTGAGAATTGTATGTAAACGACTTCATAAACGACATTCTTAGCAGGATCACTCATTAACTCCAGAATGTACTCCACCTTGTGCCTCGTAAACGAGTCCACGGAGACGCCTGCATCCGACTTTGAAGTGACTGTGATGGAGTGACTTGTGGTGACACTGGTGACACGAGAGCTCTGGCTTCCGTCCCGCCAGGACCTAAACATACCCAATAAATGAAGAATATAATTTTGATATCCGAGTATTTGTCCGTACTTAATTTGTCCTTCTAATACTTTTGTCTCGGCATATATTTCTGACGCTAACACAATTTCAGATGAATATTAGAGCTAAGTGACACGCTGGCGGATTCAGAGATAAATGTATTGTTTCTAAGTATTAACGGCTTTCTTCAGAAATTGTCACTAGCGTTCTATTTTATTGCACCATGATTAAGAAAATGTTGGCAAGGCATCGCAACGAATGTCAGTAATATTTGTTAAGGTGTTTCAAACAGTTACGTGACATGAAATGTGAGTGCTTGCAGTAACTATATAGGTGCCATCACGCATTAGTGAATGAAGTGGAAGAAAAGGGATATTCTCGACTGTGTTCATAGCTAAGTAAACGTGAGACATCTCCCAGACTATGCGTTTTGAATTGGCGAAGGAAGTTCCCATAGTAACGGACTTTCGCGGAGATCTCAATTCCGTCTATGAATTGAATAAAATTGGATGGGATACCCCTAGTAGTATGTACAGAAAATTAAAAGTACTCACATCTCCCCAACACATAGCCAAGGACTGTGTGGAAGTAAACGGAGCAGAAGAGAGCTCTGTTTGAGGACAATGAACATGAACGCAATGATCATAAAAACCGAGTGCATCCCATGAGAAATCTCTGAAATTGAATAAAAAAATGTTAACAGGTCGTCAAAGTCGGTAGGGTCAAAAACTGTACCTCGATTTTGACCAAGACTTGTCCCCTGAGGTTCCTGATTACTCTGGCCATGGCAGTTTTGGGAGGGAAGTCTGATCCAGCACGCGTTTCCTTATTCTGAAAAAACATTTTTGCCTTCGGGACTATCCCCTCTAGGGAAATGTGGAAGTGGAGCTCGGCCTTTCGTGACGGGAGGAGGAAAGTCTATGGCTCCATCATTAGCGTCCGTTGCTTCCGGCCAGCAATTGCAAATATCGTAGCGGCGGTCCGTCAAGTACTCGTCAGCTGACTTCTCATCCACAAAGTCATCGTCTTCGTCCATGCCAGGGAGAGACGTGGTCAACACCCCAGTCAATTCACCTTCAATTCAATTCAAACGATAAAATAATTCATTAAATTGGTTTGTAAATAATTTACAAAAATGTCGTCGACAATTATGGTTGATAATATTTCTGTGGTAAAATATTTGGTGAAGAATTTAAGAAAAAAAACTAAATTGTTGACGAATTTTCAAATGGATTCTTTGAAAATTGCAAGAAATTCAATTTCTATTTTTTGAAAATTTACTTCATTTTATTGTGGGTACCTTCTACGATCTCGCATCAACTTTCTTCTGTTGATTCAGAGTTCTATATTTTCTTGTCGTACGGTTAATTATTTTGACGAGATTAACAATTCTTATTATCTAAATTTCACGTCTAGATAATGGTCGTATCAGGAGGAGCCGTAACTCATCCTATGAGAGTATTTGTAAATTTTCATTTTTCAAAAATACTTAAGGTTTCGTCAGAAAAATTGAGGGTTTTGAATTATTACATTATTACATTATTACAAACTACACCGGAGGCATGACAGAATCAAATGCGAATTTAACATTGGGTAGAAATTGCAAAAGCTTATGAGAATTTGTAATACGGAGTGTCGTCGTCTAGTCTGGGGATGGAATTTATGAGGACCGATGGGTGCGGACTGAATGCCATACATAAAATAAATATACGGTGTTATTTTATCGACCAGGAGAATAGAGGGATTTCACGGAAGAATTGCTGCAGTGAAATCCCTGCAAAATAATATGTTACACAGCAAAAGAATGTCTTACACAGCAAATTCATAGCTTGCACAGTAAATTCATAGCTTGCACAGCAAATTAATACTTCGCCCGGTAAATAACACCATGTCAAATCGTTCGGCCCTATCACCCTCCTCCCCAAGAACTTATTACGACCCATTCCCATGTCGGGTAGGTTTGGGACTATGCTATTCTTCTCTTGTTTTAATGGCGGGCACCGCCCCGCCCCCGCCCCCCAAACCCACCGGGGCTTCGCCCCTGGAGCTCTGCGCTCCGCAAGGGGGATGTTCCGCTCACCACTAGCCCCCTATGGCTTGACCACCAACCTGATCTAATTGTGTCTAATACATTTCATACTTCTGTGAATTTCCTCAATTTTGCCGTGAATTTGAATTTAAAATCTGCTGTGAATTTCTACTACTTGACATGCAATTTTAATTTTTAGACGGGCAGATATCTGCTATTAATTTCCTTGATTCTGCCGTGTAATATAATAGTTCCCGTTTGCAGACATCGTTATTCAGCACCCAAAAGCTTCGAAAATCAAAATATGTTGATTAAAATACAATTCCAGACGGAATTTTTTGAAACTGGCCTATGGCGTACGTATGGTATCCTTCATGTGGAATTACGTCAATTTCAAAAGCATTGTGTCAATGTCATGTTTTGCGCTACCCTGTAGCAAATTATTCTAAAACCGGACGCGTCAACTCATTAATTTGCCGACTCTCGGAATTCTGAGAATCACTTCTCAGTTGGTGAAATTACATGGATGAAATGTGCAACGAAGAGAAATTCCTTAACATATTTTTGTCTTGGCGATTTATTAGTCACCACTGCACTCATTGTGTGATTCTGACAAATGATAAATGAAAAGTAGTTTTGCCACTCACATGGATGTCATGAAAATTGGACTCACTTTGCCATATCAGGAATGTCTTAAATAAGTCCCTGGAATGCAAAAATGACAAATGTCGGAATTCTAATGATTTTTCTCCTTTTCCAGGTTCAGCAAATAAATTTAATTTTAAATTTTCAGTGGAATCTAAACCAGATTCGATATTATTGTGCAGAGTGACTTATATGCATTGTCCGCCCCCTCCGTTACAGCAGAAACCAGAATAGGTAAAAGGAAGTTAAAAAAAATCGTGTCCTTGCCGCTTTTCATCCGATTTTTAACGTTCTTCCGTCTGAATAGCCGTGAAAACTTCATCAACTCGGAAAACGAATTTCACGACAGCATTTCCAAGTGCTTTCTGAAGGTTTTGAGCCATGGTTCGACAATTACTGAGCAAGTCGATTTTGTCTCAAAATTTCACTAGTACTGAAAACACCCAAAAATGAAATTGACTCATTTTCAGACAGAAATTTTCTTTTTGTCAAAGTGAATGACTGCCAGTCGGGTTGAATTTTAATTTTTTTTTAAATTTAATTGAATTGAATTATTGTGATTTTGATTTTGGATATATTTTCAAGGAGTGGAGGGAGAAAGAAGAAGTTGAAGAAGGGTGGGATGGGAACGTGCAAATCTTTACTTCCAAAACTTGACTTTCGTGACAGGGTTTTGTCTCCTTTGCGGGAGCATTGGCAGGAGTGTCTTCCAGAGCCGAATTCCAAATCGTATTTGGGTCAATTATAGGCACATCTCATAATTTATTAAAATTAGCCGTTCTAAGGCACCCCTTGTCAGTACTAGAATCATTGTTCTCAGGGTTTAACGTCTCGAGTAACTTTAACCCGAAACAGTCTCAAGACGTGAATCTTTTTGCAAAAATGAAACTTTCTTTCAGCTAAACGTAAAATGTTTCGAAAACTGAATTAGAAAATGAATCACTGCAGAATTTTACATATTTGAACGTATTTTCTCCCCGAAAACAATATTAAAATAATATTACAATAAGGAGTATCGAATTCTGGACAAAAATACATTCAAGTATGTAAAGTTTTATCATGTTCTGGTTTATTTTTCTAAAAATAAACACCGATTTTAAAATTTTGGGTCTTGAGATCCGTTGCTAAAATCTTGAGAACAAAGAGTTTTCTCTCTCCACTTCTATACTAAAATTGCAATTATTTCTTTTAAATTGAATTTTGAGTAGTGGGTGAGTACACTTTACTCAAATTGGTTTTTGCGTAAGTCATTCGAACAAAACTGATTCGGGCAAAATCCAAGTGTTACACCTCGGGTACTTCCCTCCTTAAAAGCATCATTCAGTTACTCCCGTCACTATGTGTGTGCAGTCACTTTGCGAAGACGTTAAAGAAAAAAAGCTGGTCGTTTTGTTTACAGTTTGTATTTAGTCAAAAGAAATGAAAATTAAATTATAGTCAGCATTTTTCGTCAAAGGATGTGTAGGGAACTGACGAGTCAGCAGATTCTCGTCACTCAGACCAGACCTAGCCAGTGTGGTTGAGTCAATTTTTGATGAATTGAAATCATAGTTTTGTGCAAACCCTTTTTTGTGTATTTGGAAAAACCAAATGTTTTTGTGGTTTTCGGTTATCGGTCGAGTTTTTCGGATATTCATTGATTTTCAGCATTTCAGCAAATAAACATTACATTTTGGTCTTCATAATTTCAATATTATGCAGGGTCACGCATAACATTTGCCCCCCCCCCTCCCCTGCCCTGGCCAGCCAAACCGGGGGAGTCGGATACAAAGTGAGATACGTATTGTGTACAGAATCTAATGGAGGAACTAGGGAACTATTCCGCTTGAAAATTCGACGCGCGGACTCGCGGACCCGCGCTGACGAGCGTTTAATTATTAATAGGCATGAAAGAATGGATTTTCCACGGCATGTTGGCAAAAACGGTGAATTCAGTGACTAAATCAGATGTTTCTATCCAAATGCGTTGCATTAGAAAAATCGACTTTTTCCGAACCGGTCAAACCAAATTTTAAAAATTGTAAATAAATATTGCAAAAAAATAGGATCAGTGGAATTTTCGGGGAAAAAAAACTTTTGGCCAGATTTTGCCAAAATGCCGTTGAAAACTCCGTTTTTCCATGTCGATTCTTACTTAAACGCTCGTCAGTGCCGCCGCGCGGGTCGGCCTCTCAACCGGAATAGCTCACTAGATTCTCCATAAAATAATTTACAAAATGCATATCTTACTTTTTGTCCGACTCAACCAGATTGTGCTGGCCAGGGGGAGCAAAAGTTATACATAACCCCGTGCATAATTTCAGCTTTGTTCAATTTATTTATTATTTTTATTTTTCGTTTACATCCTTTAATTTCTTTTAAGTAAGATATCAACAAAATGTGTGACCACAGTATGATAAAATCGTGTTAGAATAATCAAATCAATCATACACTGAAGTCATCATTTATTCTGAAACAAAAATCCTCAATTTAAATACAAGATTTCAGGGAATTGGTTGAATTCGATGTTAAGGGAGTTTAATTTTCCAAACGTTGTAAGTTAGACTAATTAAGGTGGAAAAGTGCCATTATTGGCGTACACACGAATAAAAATAGAGTACAGATTAGAACACTTTTTATACTCATTCGTATACGTCATTATGAGCAACTGCTTCGTTTCGTTTGCCAATACAAGGTGGTTCATAAGTATGAGCCCATAAAAACAATTCTAACATACAGGGTGTGTAAGAAGATGGAGTGTACTTTTTTGCGTGTCAAAAGTTGAAACTCAAAAATGAGGTTGGATTTTCGAATTTAATTTTTGCAATGAAGCCCGTTGAATTGTCTTTATGAAGTCCTCAAGAATAAAAATTTAGACGCTATTTTTTTAACGATGTGGGGTTCACCAGATAGCCCGAAATTCGGAAGTCGAAGTAAGTACTGCTCAAAGATGGAAGAGAAATCCGGGGGAGTTTCGGTGTTTTAGTAGAAAAAATTGCTAGAGTCCTAAATACCTCCGTAAAGTACAAACGACCGTGTAGGAAAATTCATAGAGTACCGCAAACTCAATAAGATGAAATAGGGAAAACCAACCGTTCCCCAAATGGGCGACAAATAATCCGAGACAATTTT
>JAQGCA010001480.1:0-17331 GCA_034698945.1 Protaphorura quadriocellata
GCGTTTCGCTCATAACGGTATTTTTTCGCTTATAACGGTTTCGCTCATAACGGTTTCGCTCATAACGGTGCACACCATTTGAGAATGGCTGCGGTGCCGACACCAAATTGCATGCGATTAAGCCCGCAAGCCGTAATAGTAATCTCTATTTTTGAGAAAATTGTTCCAGTACTTTGGGCGGATGTAGTACAACAAAATTTTCCTACAATTCTAGTATCTAAATCCAGGGAGGCCGGAAGTATCGGAACACCTTTCAAAAAAAGTGAAATGGAGAAGATGAATTCATGTGCATGATACCAGGAAAATTCCGAATGACATTGACTCTTTTGAATTTGCATTTACTGTTAAAATGTGTGTCAAAATTTTATACGTTGACTTGATTTTGGATGGAGACTCAAAGAAATGTATCGCAATAGACAAATTTATTATACGGAGTTAAAATCAACACTACTATCATGAGGTAATCGGTTACAACCTTCATTAGTCATTGTAGTAAAATATTACGTACATGTATTGGAATTTCTTTGTCAAAGTTCGGTCTGTTTTAAGACGGTCTGTGACGCATGCACGTGTTCAATATTTGACATAACAGTCTTTTGTTCATTTGTTCCTTGCAATCGCAATAACCTAAATTTATGATTGTACCAAAGTAAAAAGTAGATTAAATTAACAACCTATTCAATTAATGCAATTTGTCGCGAATCAAAATCATTCTAAGGAGTCGATTTCACTTTTAAAGACGTCAGCAAAGGTTAATTGCACTTGTACAAAACCGAGTGAAAAAGTGATTAACTAATCATTCCTAGTTTCCACTTCCTCAGAATCAGAATTACTCGTATATCACAAAATCAACATGGTTTCCATTCAAGTTGCTTTGTTCACAATTTCATTCTTCATTGTCGTAAGTCCATTTTAAAACATTTGGAATCTAAGTCTTTTTTCCTTTTTTTTTTAAATATTTTGTACTTGCAGGTACATGCGTCTAACTCTGGGACGAATTCGTCAACCCCAACAAAACAGCCCAGGGCCGTTCCGATATTTCGCTATGGTGAAGCTTTTAAACTGCGTGGATCCGTTTTCACAACTCCTAAAGCCGAAATCAAACATCAAGAACATGTGAAATCTAATCAATCGAATCGCGACGATAATGTCAGCGGAATCCGTGACGTGACGAAACAAGATCTCTACGATGAATTGAAACTGATGAGAAATGAACGGAATTTCACATTCTCATTTCTGGCAGTTGCCGGATTTCTTATGATCTGCAATTCATTCATAATGGGATGGTTTTACTGGTCACTGCGCTGTATTGTGAGAAAATATTTGAACAAAATGGTGGCACGTTGCGTTCGAAAACCACCTTCGTACGCGTCAGCCGAGAGGCACACTCAACATGGAATTTAATTTAATAGGCATTTTTAGTTGACGTCGTGAGCGTCCAATTGTTGTGTTCAAAGGAACTAACTGTATTCTCTACAAATCTAAATCAAATAAAATCAAAACAAAACACTGGGGGTTGGATTTGTTATCTATCCAGAGTCTGCGATGACAGAATTCATATATCACACATTTTTTATTAAAGGATGGCTTATCATTTATTTCTACGAGGGAGTAACCCCCCCTGCAGGCTCAGAATTCATCACTGTCAAGAAATTACTACACTCAATGTTAAATGAAACGACTAAACGCATTGATTCATCAGTAAGAAGAATGGCACAATTTATTTCTTGACCAATTTTTGATTTCTAAAACAACAAGTCAATATGCATTCTCCACTCTCACATTAATTTGTTGTAGAAAAAACATTACTCGTCTCATTGAATTTTTGATTAATTATGTCACTCTTTCACGCAAAACAGCGATTTAATAATTAAGTGTCCAATTACACACGAATACTGCACTGGAGTCAGCATAGTGTGACTTGGACATGACAACAACAGCAACATTTCCTTGTCAAATATTTTAATCATCCTATAGTTAGTAATGATGTTGCAAAAAACAGCTTCATCATCATTATCATTAGTAGTCCGAGCTAAACGAAGCCAACTGATGAATACTTGATATAATACCCAAATATTACATTCTAATTTAATTCATACTCTTATGATTGAGCTCTCATGTTCCGCGTGCGCGTGAGAGGTACTATTAAATATTATAATATAGTCACATCCTTATCCTATAGCGTCCTTATCATTACAATTTAATTACAAATATTTTTTAAATATGTACAACCACTGTAGGAATTGACACAGAATAAATAAATTCACTTGAATAGAAAAATACACAAACGCCCTTCAAACAAAAGTTCTCAATCTCTCTCTCATAGACTTCATTCTTTAGACTATTTCCTTGCGATAGATGACGCGGAGACTGAATACAATGCTCAGCGCCATCTTACAGTCAATACAAACCAACGAACGCTCACACCGCCTAATCAATTTTTTTTATTATACAGATACATATTTTTTATATAAATACATTCAATGTACAGTTTTTATTCATAAATACAAACATTCTATGCGATTCCTTACTTAAATCCAACATTAATAGCTCAATAGCAGATAGATAAGTCATTTAGAAACTATGTATGTATGTATGTATGTATGTTATGTGTGTATATCTGAACGTTCCTTTGGTCAGTCGATATTTTAATTTTTAATAGCATCTTGTACTTTACCTCACAAAATAAAACAACATCCATGACCGCAATCAAAGCCACGAACAAAATATATTAATGTCTAATACACCTCCAAACCTAACTGGACTAGCAACATCATCATGGAGTTACGATTAATTACAATAAGTCTATCAATTAAATAACTTTTACTAATCAAGTCAAGAAATAATAATACAATATACAGTACTTTTTTTATCAGCTCATAGAAACGGAGTAAAATTAATAAATTTAATTATCAAAAAAAAAAAAAAGGTTATGTCAATTAAATCTAAAAGAATAAGAGCAACAAAATGTTGAGCTGATATATATATATTGATAAATGATAACACAAAATTAATGTCAAATTGCGTATCATTTTCGAAGACATAAATAAATTTAAATTAAATATCAGTCAGAAATATTCAAAAATTCAACAATATGGAACGAAAAAACAACAAAATTGTCCAAAAAGAACAATTTTGACCTAATTCTAAAAAGTCAGTGTCAGAGAATAAAAAAAAATGGCGGAAAATGAAATCCTAAATATAGACAGAGCCGTAAAAGTACTATAACGTTCAGATATTTATGAGGCACAGATTATAGGACAGTTTTCTTCCACGAATCCCTGACAAAAAATGTTCATAAAAAGACTTGTATTTTTGAAATGACCAATTACTCGTCACCTCCGTATCAATCCACATCCTTCTAATTTCCTCAATAACAACATAAAATATTTTTTCCACACAATCAGTCCATCGATTTAATGATATGGGTAATGATTTCTTTGAAGTTGATGATCATAGAAACTCATATCATTGTGATGATGGGTTGGAGTCCCAATTTGTTGGTATTTATGGGGAGTGCTGACCCCTTGACGCTGATGTTGGCGTTGGTGACTCTTTGTTGAAGATTCTGGTTGACTATGCAAGAGTGTGTGGTAAAATAAATTATTTCGACTTTGTGGTTGGCTGTTGTTCGTATCACATGTTGTCGTTGAGGAGGAGGATGGGGGAGACGGGGGTGACCCCTCATGTCAGCACATCGACGTCTCTTCACCTTCAAGGGTACAAGCGACATTGTCCAGACGGTGTGCCAAGTGCATCTTTTTACAGTAAGGGTCCATTTCGAGGGCTTCCAAAATCTGATCAAATTCAAATTAAAAAATTAGTCATTTTATACCCATGAAATCTCGGTTTTCTGGTATAAACTAAAATGTTGACAAACCTGAGTGTTGTACTGGGTGACATAGATGTAGAGTTCCTTTAGAGCTGCCGCATGGTCAAAATGAGCAGAATGAGCCATGGAGAGTTGCTGCATGGCGGAATTCATTTCTTGATCCGAGATTTGTGGCATAGTTTTAATATCGGAGTAAAATTTTGAAACAAGATTCCTGTAGTGTGGAATATCTTTGGCAAATAGAAGTTTGCTGGACGGGGAGTCTTTTCCAAGTCTTTGTTCAGAAGTAGAGCAAGAGTCCATGAGTGTTTGCATCACGACGCTCAGACTCGCCTCTACAGAATTCGTTTTCTCAACGTCAAAAATGAAGTCAGGGTTTTTAATAAAGTTGATCCAGAATCGCAATGGGTAGCTGAAATTAAAAAAAAAGTTAGAATATATATCAACACATCTAGCAGTACATTTCAGACTATCTATCAATAATTACCTGTTTGACTTCCAAGCATGGACAACCTCTGGGTCAAGAATATTATGTCGTCTGGCGGCTTCATCGAGTAAGTCAAATAACCATTTAATGGCTGGCGGTAAAGTTTCATCCACTGTGAAGATAGTATCAAAGAAATCATCCACAAATTTTTGAATCGTTCCTTTGGTAGAAAGTAAGCGAGTCAAAAATATTTCAGGGATGGCCTTGTGCGTCCTCTCACTTGACCTGGCTGACCCACCACCGGTACTGCCAATCATTGACGGGTCCTCAATTGGACGGATCAAATGAAAGACTGGTACATCACGATGACTCCCCATTGTTCCCATTCCACTCATACTCATCCCATTCCCCACCATCCCTCCCATTGGAGACATCCCACTATTCAAATAGGCACCAGAATCTACAAAATAACAAAGTCAAATATATTATTAGAACAGAACTAGTCAAGAAGGATGTTAGAAACCACTCATTGTATTTTCAATGACGGGATAACCGATAAAAAAAAAGTCTATATTGTGTATAGGGATGGCGAATTCCAAATTTATGCCGCATAGCGCCATCTCTAGTCAAGTGCTTAAAATATTTGGTATCGTTTCGTGACTTACAAGTGTGGTAGTTACAGGACTTTTTACAAAGGGACGTGCTGTTACTGTAGGTGTCATTTGGACGAGCGACTAGAGACATAACTGCAGAGTCCTTGACCCCATAGTGAGCTAGAGTATTCAGTTTCTTCCACCCGTTGACAGAGCGGGTAGTCAGGTCTTCATCTTGGAGCGTCAAGTGACCACCGCGTCCATGCCGCCATTCTGAATTTCATAACAAACTCAAATTAGTTCGAAATCCTAAACTCATGATGCAACTACTACAATTCGGAGATTATATGGACTCCAAAATTTTCGTGGGAAAGATAATGGCCAACAATATCAGAAATTCCAGATAGATATCCAGAAATTCTAGGAAGATATCCAGAAATTCCAGGAAGATATACAAAAATGTCAGGAATTTCAGCAATCCAGGAGTGCCAGGAGTTCGAAAAAAGTCAGGAATTTCGTTAAATTCAAAAAATGTCAGGGATTTTAGAAATCCAGAAATTACAGAAATTCTAATTCAAGAAATGTCACGAATTTCAAGAATTTAGGCAATTCTTGCAATGTCCGGCATTCCAAAAATGGTAGGAAATTCAGGAATGTCATGAATTCGAAAATTGTGAGGAATTGTATTTGATACCATTACTGTATTTTTATCGATGATTCACAGGCGCAGATGGAGGGTCGGTTTTTTACATTGGAACCATTTATGCAGATGGTTAGAATACGAAATGACTACGGATATGACAAAATGGTACTTTGAGGAGCAAATTCTGAGAAATGACTGCCATTATCAGGGAAAGAAAATGAATATAGAGATTGAGAAATTAGGACTGATATTCGTGAGTATTCCGCTCGAGGAAGTTTGTTAGAAATTTTGTTAAATACCCCGAAATGACTGACTAATTTGTCAGTGAGACTGTCGGGGATGAAGTTTTTTTTGAGGAGGGGGATGAAAAATGAGTGGGTGTTGTAGGAGTTTGGTGAGTCGGAAGAGAGAATGACATGAACTGATGAGAACTCACCCAAGTCGAGATCATGGACGGAGGGTCTGAGACTGAAGTGAGTGTTTTTGTAGAGTGCGTCGAGTATTTTCGATTTGACCTGACTAATGGTATCGCAGTCCAGAACTTTACACTGGATCTTCTCATCCAACTCTTCTTGGACCACTTGGAACGTCTACACAAATCACAAAACATTCATCAAACCAAAACCCAAAAAAAGTTTTTTTTTTCTTCTTTTTTCTTCTAGGACTTCACTCAAACAAAACTATTTCTCTCGACATTCAACGACCCATGCAACACCCACACACACCAGTTCATTCAACCAAAAGAAATCATACATATTTCATCAAATATACATACAATATTCAAATATTCAAACATATATGCTCAAATATCATGAATTTTTCGTAGAGATTCGGTTTCATTCCATTTCGCCATGCTGGTAGGAGAAAATTCCATGGGAATAACAACCATCGACATAGTGAAATGATAAGGGGCTGCCTGTACTTCGCTATAACGGAAAATGGACTGTCCATGTAAAATATCCCCACAATAATTTTCTAAATTGTTTTCTCTAATATTCAAATTAATTCCCACAAGGAAAATTTTATGACGTGAATACTCCGAGGTCATTACCCTACGTGGTCATAAATCCATGGAAAGTACGCCAAATATTTAATGTGGGCATAAAATTCGGAACATGAGCCAAAGCTGAATCCAGGTGAGTAAAGAATATTAAAGTTGAGATTGGGCGTGAGTGTACAGAGAATTACATTACATTTCAATTGGAATAATTGGATTCCTAACATACATGTATTTTCAATTGACTAAATGACACGGGTAAGCCGACATGAAATGACAGTAAAATATCTAGATTTTAAGTGTCCTCATAGCTTCCGGCACGACGAAGGGAATTTGGATAGTGGTCGTAGGACACAGGTAGAGTTTCACCTAATCTAATCCTTCCACTCTCCTCATAATATAAATCAATAACAAACAACACAACACGACGGAATGGAATGGAATGGGATTGGCCTGACTGGATGGCGAAAAGTCTGAAAAGCTCGAATACAAACAAAGAAGGAAATCCTTGGAGCATTTGGTTATTTCAATTCATTTTCTCTGAGTCAGAGTGAAAGTCTTCAAGTCTGCCCGGCCTCCAGTTCCTGTTGCTACGGACTCAAACGAAGCAGGGAAGGGAAAACTAATGAGTTGTCCTGCGGGGAGGTTTGTGGAGAGAAAATCTCAAACAACGCTGGAGTGATTAAACTAACACATTCCCAAATAAAACTCACAAGGGTCATCGGTCAAATGTCACAGTTTACCATTCAAAATATAGTCCCTTCTCATTTGTGGTCCTTCCAACTCAAAATGTCAGCCAATTACTTTAAATAAGGTCCTTGCCATTGGGAATTTCTCCTACTACTAGGGGTACTTTCCCTCATACAAGAAACCTGGTTATTTTTACCATTATACTAATTCTTCTTGTAACCGAGAATTGGAATTTCTTGACCTTGACCTTTCTGACAAATTTGACTCGGTCATTTCCAAATCAAATTCGAGAGGTCCAGAAATCTGCCGGTTATTATACTACATATTGATGAGCATGTTCTGAAAATTTCATAATTTTATCTCTACGTATAAACTTTTTACGTCACTTTGAACTTTATGCTACTTAGGTGGTCTCCATCTTTCTGTTACACGGTGTAGAACACAAAAAAAAACTTGGGTACTGCGTGCGAAGTACGTGCTCCATAATTCCAGGTTTTTAATCCGACATTTACGGTAATCGTCAAAGTTTTTCAACATGACATGACATTTACACGTGAACGAATTCCCTTGTCGGAATTTGGTAGAGTCAGTGGAATATTTCATTCTAACACCCTACATGTATGTGGGAGGTTGTAGTTGCAGGTATAAAGTGGAGAAAAGGAAAGCAGAGGAAGGGATAGAAAGCTAGAATTCTAGTTCGTTCCGGGAAATGAGAGCCAAGTAAGGCGGAGAAGGATTAGTGACGGAAATCAGGGAAATTCAAAGTGAAACTGTTCTGTTTCATGGACGACGACGACGACGACTTTATTATTACTTGAGGACTTATGTTCCAAACTTCCCCACACCACCCGGCACTCGTCAAACTAGACAGTTTTAGTTTGACGAACGTTTCCCTCGCTAGCTAAAGTAAATCCTTGGACATAAATACATATGCGGGCGTATGAGCTAAGCCGCCGGACAGGTTTCTAGATTTCAAGAATTCTGTGGAAAACCACACAATTTGCCAAACTATTTGCATAGTCGACTCATATCCCTTCGGGGTGATGAATATGTGGGACGTATTGTTCTTAAACAAAGGATTAATATGTAGAACAAATCCATAATCGCCACAGGAATTAGAATACCCTTAATCCGAAACACAGAGCTCACATTCCGAATCTCCGGGCATTAAACCCGGAACTGAATATACGGGAAGTTTTAACAGTAGATAAACTTGTAGCATTATTTCAACACCGGAGGATAAGTAAACAAAATAAATAAACAAAAGTGCATTAAATTACTTCCTCCATCAAATCTAAAGTCAGTGAGCATTCAAACTGACGTGGACGAAAGAGTTTCCAAAAATATCTCATCGGGAGCGTCGTAAAATTATTCTGTCAAATTCATTTCAACGAAATTATTAATAAACTGCTCGATGTCAACTTTACAAAAAATTAAGGGGGTAAAGCCGTAAATTAGATACATTTATTCCGATAGCTACAAATATTTAGTACTTTCTCCATAAGCGTCAATGGAGAAAACGGGTGAAAGTACCCACATCTAGCCTCGGCTCTATTTGGGCACACGATCTCTAATCAATCATTTACGGTAAAATAAAAATCCAAGCAATTAGTCACAACAACAGCATGGAATTAACTTCTCCTAATAAAATTCGCGGTAAATTTTAACTAATTTGTGGCAAAGTAGCTTGGAATTCATTTTTTTATAAAAATTAAGGACAAAATTTGTATGTCTTTAACTTTTTGTAATAATTGGAGGTAAACTGCTTAGAATTAAGTCTTCTTACAGAAGTTGGAGACAAAAACTGGCTTCGAAAACTTTTCTGAATAGGATAATATAGCATGTTGGAATTAGAAGTAAGTAGAGAATGTAGACAAGAGAGTAGTGTAACAAGACGTGAGTACAAGGAAAGGCACGTGTTGTAAATGTCCTAATGTGTCCTTCATGCTATATGTCACACGTCACCTGAAACTAAGAAGACATTTATTCTCAAATCCGCTAGACACAAACACTTGTATTCCATACCCCTCAAAAATACTCAAGACAAGAAGGGTTCCCGTTTAATAGTTCTCTGGCTCCCCTCTAATTGCTTCATTTGATGAAGGGATTAGAACTGAATTATTCAAATTGCATTAAGGATCCTCCCATAGAATCCATTCCCATGTTTGCATTTCGCATCAACTCATTCCTTGTCATTATTCAGGCTCACCAATTCCAATTTCACGTACCTACACAGAATGGATCTTTGTCATTGTCCTAATTGGGTTCCTTCATACAAAAAATCAAAACATAATCTAAACAAACGACCTCACCAAAGTTCCAACTCTCTGGGTCCAAATTAACTCTACATTAGGCCGGAAAAATCAAAATACTGTTGAGTTTGAACCCAAATCTGGTAAGGTTCGATCAAAATCAACCACAAGAACCGAAACAATTGGAATAAAAAAACGGTGAGAGAGAATGAATGGGTTTTCTATTGGGGATTCCCCTCTCCCAAGTCTTCTTCCTTTTGTTTGACAAACACAAATGATGAGTGTCAAAACTGGAACCCTCATGGACAAAAAAAATGTCCAGAGCAGACGATGACAACGTGGGGAGGTAGAAAATGCATTGTTCCAGGACCAGAACACATGGAGAGGTTTAAGTGTTCGAATTTTCCGTAAAATAATTACAATTGTGCTCCATGAATTATTCTTCCGCCTAATCAATCTTCCTGTTAAATAATTCCATTTTGACACCCCTCACCCCCTCCCCCACGTTTCTCCCTCTTATGAATTATTACTAGATTTTCTGGATTCAATTTTCATGCATTATATACAAAACTGGAGGCATCACCTACTCAACAAACACTTGGGAGTAAACAACCAAAATTTTATGGAAATTATGGAAAAACTTAATTACTCTTCCGGAAGTAAACAAATTAATTTCCGGGGGAAAACCGCTGATCATCCTCAGGGCTTCGGCTCTAACGCCCTGTCAGATATTCTCTTATGTTTGTGTGGTTCTTAACTAAGATATTTCTCTCAACCATCGATTTTTCCTACTGCTAGGGATGCCATCTTTCTCTGTGGTAATGCAGAGAGATCCGTCTCACGGATGTCTGACGATGCCTTACGGCAAATGGACAATTAATTATGTTGTGTACTGTCTGCTATCATCAGGGCGGTGGCATGTGTACGCAAGCCAACATCGGTTGATTGTCTTACAATCCAAACAATCAGAAGTTGTGAACCTCCCTGAAATTCTATGTACACGAAAAATGAAGAATATGAGAGATTCTTGGTTCTTGTGAGTAAAAAAAAAGTTGGAGTGAGTGAAGTGTGGCATGACTAAATAGAGCTCATGGACCCTTAGCGTTGGCGTTGAAGAACTAACGGTTACTTAGAACTGAAGAATGGATGTGGGATGAAACGGATGGACCAATTCTTCATCTTCCACTTCCACTCTTCTAGTTTTTTTTCTTCTAGTCTCCTAGACTTTCTATAGTCTTGGAGGGAAATGAAACAAAGTAGCTGAATGGAACTCATAGAGTGAGAGTATAGACACAATCCAAGCGTTCATGATTCCATCCACATGATGGATGACACCCAAAGCGACTCCTTGTCTCGTTTCCTTGTAATCCTCAGAACAAGGAACTACAAGGGAACTTAAGAATAAACTCTGCCAACCAACCAAAGATGGATCCAAGCCATGTGTCTGTCCAAATCTGTCATGGCCTCCTCATTTAGTCAAAAATCCAATAATCCCATGGCCCAATTCTTGGCCCAACGTCTCATTTCTTTCCATATGTCGTAAAACAAGGAAATATTCGATATCCAGGGTGTGCCGTAATGATCTATCACTATTTGATTACATTTCCTGCCTCCTGGGCAATAAATTGATGGATTTTTGGAAAAAGTAACGCTTGTGTTATATTTATTGAAGGAATTTTCGTATTTTAATCCAACGACGTCCAAAATCCCAAGAGAAATGAAGGATGAAATCGGAATTTGAAATTGTAGGTATAATTTAATAATTATCATACAGTGCATGAAGTCTTAGGAAAACCACACAAGGCAAGGAAGCAATTGGCAATTTCTACTCCAGCTACTTTCCATTGCGAATTTTCTCCTCCAGTTAGTCTACGAATGTATGTCCATGAAGCTCCAGTCAAGGAATGGAGTAGCTGAGTTGAATCTAGCTTGTGAGCTACTGCTCAGGAATACCAATCACTATGTTTTACCATTTTCTAACCTAACTAAACTACACTCAGGTCATTCAACTTTCAAATCCTAACTTACTTACTTAGTCACCCGGGGTTTTGTATCTCAAAAAAATTCAGAATCTAATTTGTGAGTCTGGGATTCCCGGGTATTAGCCCCCCTACGTATATGTTAATGAGCATGGCAGGATTAATAAAAAAATATCCCGCATAGCACAGTGTGAAGTGTGGACGATCCACAGAAACGACATTACCATTCGCTCAATAATTTTTGGGCTCAAATACGCAGTGTATTTAATAAATAACTATGGATTTTAGGTTGAGAAGTATACAGTGGGACCACTTGGAGAAACCTAAGCTGCTACAAGTTAGCTTCACAGAGAGAGAAAAAAATTATCCTACGCCGTTTTACCTCTCTCGCTATGTTAAAGTGGCCTCGCTGATTGGTTTCTTCATTTTTTTCTAATATTTTCCTCAACTTCACCTTGACCTAGAAAGGTCAAACATTGGAATTTTTGAGTCAACCCTTTTCCAGTCGCCACATTCAGGCTCTCAGGTTCACATTGAGATAGTTTTTATTTCTGTATACCTCATGAATTCGACAAAAACCACTGCGTCAAAATTATCACTTAACATGGCCTGAAATCGTATCTCCAGGTCTAAGGGCCTTCACATTTCGGACTACAGCAGGACGTTCTAAGAATTAAAACTTGTTGTAATGGTTAATTTCTGTGAAAAAGTGGTAAGGTCCGCCAATAAAAAATAAATTTTGCAGACAAGAGAACATGATGATCGTTAGAATCGTCAAGTCTGGGTGATTAAGATAGAAAACATAGACATGAGACATGGGATGATTCCATTGGAAAGTCAACGAGGCGTTTGGTAATTCCTTTTCCAACTAAGGTAGATTAGATTAGCTTATAAGAGTCGTTGGTATGGATTATCAATTGTGTCTAAGGACTAAAACGAGTCTGTTTTAAAAAAATGAACTCGTTCCAAACAAAAAAGGAAGAAGAATGAACGTCTATCTCACTTTCTCTCTCTAATTTTAGGCTTTGTTTCTAATGATTCATAGGAATAGATAGGTTCATCCATACCAATGAGGGTACACTCGTGAATTCACAAAAACTAACTTTAAAACTCATCCATAATTCTACTCACACATTCTGCAAAAATTCATTCAAAGCAAGCAGTCAAGCCGATATGTTCTAGAAAACTTTTTCTACGCCTACAAATCTAAGGAAAGCAGCCTCAGCCAAATCCAATCACACAATTGTACTTTTTACTTACTACAAAAAAAATTAAAATGACAAGAACGTACTTGGTAAGATTGATATGGAATCTTTTCATAATAAGGATCTTCTTGCACAAGATGGATCGTCTACCAATCAAAGAAATAAACAAATGACAGATAAATAAATTTTGGACCAAAATTTAAAAAAAGCAATCACGAAGACGATAACTAAGATGTTATTGAAATTAAAATTGGACTTACCACGAGAGAGTGGTCAATGGGTTCGCGAAGTAATCTGACATCAGAGAGGGAATAACGAGCATCATGAGTAAGGGAGTCTACAGGGCCCTTTTCAATTTGGTACTTGATGGCCTTAAATAGAAGGAAAAGTGACGGTCCTACATGGTCCTTCAGGTAAGTGTACATACACAAAGCCATCCAATTGGACAAAATTTTCTCCACCACTGTTTCTGTTCGACGTAACATGAGTTGTGGGTGTTTTGAACCCACGGATTTATTAATGAGACGGTGAAGAAGACTTTGTAAAATGTCTGTCGCGTACTCCATCTTCCCCATGAGGATGATCATGATGAGGGACGCCACGTTTACTCTACAAATTAAAATTTAAAAAGTTATTTCTTGGCATATTTTGTCGGAAATCCAGCAGAAATCTACCCTTTGACAATTTTGCTCCGAATAAAAAAATTTAAAACTTACTTATCACGGAGTTTGAAGGCTCTCTGTCCCTCCAACGTGTCGATGAAGGCCAGAAGAAAGTACTTATTATTAAGTAGAAGCTCAAATTGAGTCATAGCTGCATCGTAGTTTGTCGATGGCCCATTCATTCGAATCTAATTTTTTTTAAAAGAAACAGTCAAAAAATAATTAAATGAAATTCAATATTGTTTTGTATACCGTAGATGACCGATAAGAAGCCGGGTACCCAATTTAAGCTACAGCTGAAGTAAAAGTCGCAGATTTCTTCCACTTTCTCCATTGGTTCATTGGAGAAAGTGGTGAAAGTCACATATAAATACAAACCCGGATTTCTAATCGGTCAATTAAGATATCGGTTTTTCTATCATAATAATTCTTTCTACACTGCAAAAATTAAATATTTTATCCGCCTCCAAATTATTCTCAATAATAATTTATAAAAAATAACGTTTAATTTTTTTCGGCATTTAAAACAAATATTATAAAAAAAATCTGGAGCCGTAACCGTTGTAAATAATCTGATGAAAAGTAAAGACCGGTAGAAGGTAACGTATGAATTGAATCCAGAGTTTGGTAAACTGGTTGAAAAGGGAAAAAGACAAGAAGAAGATGGATGGAGGCAGGTAGATTGTGCTTACAACAAGTTCTCTTTCATATCTATCTCTTGAGATAAATGTTCCAACTCTGTTCTGACTAGATTTCTCTTGTAAGAAAGTTTGGAGATACATGAGCGTTTAAGATGACCCAGTTGTAAAACTTACTTTGGGGTCTCTAAGAATAGGATGTTCCGTCACCCCTGGAAAGAACACTTTCATCACATAGTTCTTATGGTCCAACGTTGGAATGGCTGAGGCCCCCAAGTCAGCCGTCAAGTCTCTCATGTCTGTTTGCAACTCTGCAAAGGCTAGAAAATAATCAAATCAACATTTACTTTAGTTCACATTTCACAATCCCAACATTCTATCTACAGGGTGTTTCAAAACATTGTACGGTAATTAGATTATTTGCTCGTGTCTGCAATGTAGGTCAATCGATGAGCATCCAACCGTTACGATAATTAAATAACGTAATAGAACATCATTCTCACTAACCTATAAATGAAATAATGAGATATACAATTTTATTTTAATACATACCTTGTTTACACTCTGACCGAACATTACTCTCCAATGTATCCATTTGAATTTGAATACGTTTGTACTCCCTTTCTGCTTGCGTGGATTTGCGGCGGTAAACAAAGACGACAATAGCGACAAGGATGAGAAGAATAATGGCGGAAGCAGCTGCAACCCAATAAGCCTCAACTGGAAACACGCTCGTCTTCATGAGTTCATACTGAAGGTAGCCGACTTGGAACCTTAGGAATTGACCTACACGGACGGTCACCATAGGGAGTCCTCTTTCGTCGCTTCCAGGGGGTTGAAGCTCTGGCGGTGTGCATACTAACTGATTTTGGGCCAATGATGTCACATTACATTTCTGACTTCCAATCGTCACCATTACATCCGTCTCGTCACAGGCTTCGTTCAAATGTTCACCCTACAAAATTATATTAAAGTAAAAATTTGTATAAGTATGCTCCATCTGGTGGATGAAAACGGATTTCAACAAACTGTACCGTCTAGCGGTAAAAGATTCCACCACCTAGCAGAAAAGACTAAATTCCTTACCTCAATGACAAGCGTATCGCCTTTGTAGAGCTTGAGTCCACCCGGAAATGGAGTGACGATCGGATCCTCAACATACACGAGTTGAGACTTGTCTTGTGGCAAATGGTTGTGCAAGACTAGAACAGACTTGACATTGTCCATGATGAAACCAAATGGTTTCGTGGCCTCCATTCCACGGTCACTACCACGGCGGGAATAAGAAGAACCTGTTCCACGCGGAGCTCTTCGAGCACTCTGCACTGCCATACTTCGTTTTTCAAATTCAATATTAATCGGTGGAGATGGACACTCCATTTGTGTCGGATTTATCACGGAACATATCTGTAGACAATGTTTTTCAAAATATTGAACTATTAATATATGTACCAAAAAACCTCTCTATAACGAAACTAGATAAGAGGACGCTTCTAAAAAAAAACTCTTACCGTGCGATTGACGATGACTTGACTCTGAGTATCAATGTAGACAATCATTTCTGGACTTTGAATGGAATCTACATTTGTTCCATGGACTGTGATCATTCTTCCGCCTGATGCAAAACTTTTGAGTGGTTTGACCTCAAGAATCGTTGGATCCATTGTGTAAAGGAATAAGTATGAATCCTGATCTTCTGAGACTAGGACACGAGTCGCATCATCGATTGTCACTTGAATTCTGTCAACAGATTCAGGGCTCAGTGCTTCTGACGTTGTACATGTGATTCTTGAACTGGATGATTGACTCCGATTCACATGACATGGGTAGTCTCTTAAAAGGACTTTGACGGAAGAGCCAATGTTTAACCATGACCCTTTCACAGTCACTTGTGTCCCACCACTCTTTGGACCTTTCGTTGGAGATACACCCGTCACTCGAATATTCTAAAAATGAATTCATTCGCCATTTCAAAAATAATCTCATTTCCAACATCAAAGAGTAAAAAAAGAAAAATTACTTTGTAGCTGAAGTGAACGGAGGAGTTTGTATAGCCAACGGCATTTCCAACTTGAATCGTACTCTCTAATTCTTTGTCCACTGGTCCGGTCCGACAAACTATTCGCACGGAGACCTGAGACAAGGAATAAATCAAATCAAATCTTCTAATTTCGATTCTAAAATTTAAATCAAATTTTACATTTGTTCTCCATACCTGGTAATTGACCAATTCGCAAGGCACATGGCCAATATGGATTTTCCCACGGACGTCCTCCTGTTTCAGTCCTAAGTCAGACCCTTCAATCGTCACTAAAGTACCACCTTCGATAGGTCCACTTAGTGGTTTTATCTAAAAACAAATTACAAAATTGTCGGTCAAAAATAAATTATTTTAACTTTTTCTCTATTGCGTTGGAACTTTGATAACAATTTTTTAACACGACAGTCAGAATTTCGAGACCATTCGTAGATTAAGCACTAAAAATAATACTTCTTATTTATCCACCTAAGCGATTCTGTACAAATAATAAATTCAAAGCTCCATTTTTTTAAACTATTAGCAAAATATTGTTCTGACCTGCATTTTTAAACATTGGTCACATATTGACCACCAAGGGCGAAACGTGGCTTCTGTCAAGCATTCTATTAAGAACTCTTGACAAACCATCGCATCTGATCAACCGTTTGTAGACATTGTCAAGATTTTGGTGGAAATTTCTGAATTGACTAAAGGCTAAAATACTATCGTATGAGGTCCCTATTCGGAAATATTTTGCAGTGGTTGCTGGGTGATGACGCCATAACTATTGTGACCCTATTTCTAGGACACCCTGTGGCTTGGATCTGTCCCATATGCTGAAATTGCGGAAATATCGATAAAGTAGTGAATGTGTTGTATGATGTAGTTTGTGAAGGCAAGGAAGCGATTTGAAATTGGTCAAAGCACGTGTTGAGTGTGACGTCATGAATGAACTTTTGGAAAAAAAAGACGATAGTTCAGGTCTGTGATCTCAGGTGAAAAAGAAAGTGGAGGTTTCTGAGGGAGTTCTCCAGTTATGGCTGAGTGTTCTGGAGTCCTAGAGTCCTGGAGTCCGGGTTGAAAGGGAATATTAGTTCATGGGTTGATGGTGATGATGAAAAGTCGTGTCAAGTCGACTGAGCACCACTATCCTGGAAAAAACTCAACCGTTCCAGACTTCACTACTCCAGCACATCTTCTCCCTCTGACTCTTACAAAAGAACTCTTTCCATTCATACACCGTGTGGCTCATAACTCATGGATTCAATCAAAATTCACGAGTTCAGGGCTAGGTTTGCTATTTTTATCACGAAATCAAGTCCTCCTTCACCCAAATATATTTTTCCACGCATTCACCTTCTAATTCACCCAAATTTATTTTTGCCTGGACACT
>JAQGCA010001481.1:0-17329 GCA_034698945.1 Protaphorura quadriocellata
GTTAGCCACCTGAGTTTGAGTTGTGAGTATTGAGGCTGAGCTATCGAGGGCGGCCTTCACGACGTGGCGTGATTACATACTACTTTTTCAGAAATCCAACAAATATTTGTATATTTTGTATTAGAAACTGAAATGTCAGTCGCTTCTTGCAAATCCAGTGTGTATTGTATTGGATCTTGGATCTTTAGACAAGTCTGCAGATGACCAAGAATGCCTGAACAGACTGAGCTAACCTTATTTATTCGTGCAGGACTAAGAATTCTCTTTCTTGAAATGAGTATGAGACGAGTGTAATAAGGTAAACTGAGATACCAAATGAGGCAGACTGAGATACAAAACTGAGGCAAATTGATACAATAATTTTGTATTGACTTGTGTTTAATATTTCTGCTGTAAATTGATTGTTGGACAAGGAATGGTCCGTGTGGTACGGATGCCTGATGAATCAAAGTCAGTTGAATTGTGTACAGACTTGGGCTTAACTACGTATCAAACATTCAGATTAGATTATTTGTATAGATTTCTGTCAATACACATTTACAAGGTTGATCCTGCGTGCTGTCTTGTCCTAAAATCCTAGAACTCAGAATTAATCTTTAACAAAATGAATATATGAACATGTAACATAAGATCTGCTTCAACCACACTAATTAAATCATACATGAATATTTGATTTGCAATTGTGATATAAAATAGGTAAAATTATGTCTATGGATAAAATATCGACTTGTCACCAGACACAGTGTATACAAATGCCGTCTACGTTCTTCTAGCCAGCACTCTTAAAAAAAGTACATTCCTTACAAAATTACTGTCGTAGGTACCACTGAAGGACTTCAGTGTAAACAGAACGGCGAAACAAAGTAATTCGTTGTAGATAAAATCGCCAAAAAAAGTAATTCGTTGTAGATAAAATCACCAAAAAAAGTAATTCGTTACAGATAGAATAACCAAAAAAAGGAATTAATTGTACCTAAAACGGTAATTCCAAAATATCGAAAAATGTACTCCTTCCAGACGACGAAAAGTTGGTCACCCTGTCAGCTGACCACATTAAAATAAGGCTAGTTCACCAGCTTTGTATCTCGCACTGGTTAAACAGTGTTTTTTCAAAAACTTCATATCATGTTCTACGAGTTTACTTTCCTTGAATTTTTAAAATTGTTTGCCTTCAGAATCGCTTGCTCCAGCTAGCTAACTCTGTCTGTCTCGTCAGTTAGCTGTAGTTTTCTCAGGTTCATAGCACGAAAATCACTTGCTTCGTCCTAATGCGTTGCTTGGTGAATACGGATTTCACATTGCATTTTACGAAGCCATAACATTTTATCGATATTAAAACAGTGAAGAAAGTCGTGGTTGACTACTAATACAAGTATGGCAGCAAAGACATGTAACAACTTCTGCGACAACTTCTGCCATAAAGTATTAACACTAGTTGACTTGAGAGCTGGAACCGTTTCTGCAAATTAAGAATCTGGCACAAATTGCAGATGATTTGCAGACACTTGCTGGCATATAGAATCGCCACTTTATATCACAATAGGAACCGCCTGAAAATGTTCCAGTACCATTATGTTTGGTGTCCTGCATTTACAATGCATTACATTTCTTAACTTCTGCAAGGAAAATCATCAGTTAAACCTTATTTTGTACATCTTGATTGGTCGAGTTTGTACATAAAAGCGGTAAATCATACTAATCAATATTATGATTAATTTGTTTGCATTAATTTCATGCTAATGTTCTGGTTCTTGTGCATAACGTTGTGCGAAAATAAAAAGCGTTACGAAATACATATTATTGTAACTTATCAATTACATATCTTACCAGGGAGAATCACCACCTCACCACAATCAGCAATTGCACCAGCAGGAATGTATTTTGTCGTATGGATGGAATTATTTGAAGTGACGTGACATGATGCGTAGTTGTAGTTTCCAGGATTTTCTAATAATTTGGGCTAATCCGCTTTTCGAAAGACGACCATGTTTCTTCAAGTAAAAGCAGCACATCCTTGCAAAATGCAAAACTGGTGTTCTAGTATTAGCCACACCGAATTACAATTCAGACTCGGCCCATGAACACAAAATACGAAAAATACACGAAGAAATTGATCAATAATCCCGGAGGTGTTAGACTTTTCAGTTTTACACGCTGTGGAATTCAAATTAAAGCTTTCGTTATCAGTTTTACAACTGGGCCAAACAACGAAGTTGGTATTGGTCATGCAATGCAATGGTACCGGGATGTGGCAGTGTTAGTCATATGCTAGACCGGTGCGCCTTGACTATGATCAATTGAAACTCGTTAATTGAAATCACATCTCTGACTTTGAGGGATCGGGAAAGGTCGCCTCGTCATTTACAACGAAGGAAATCACTTCTGGAGTTGGCTGAATGTTACACGCTCATTTAAAGTATCCAAAGAACGCTTATATTGGCCATAGGCGAATAAACTCACGGGGCTTTGGAAGTCATCTAAGAAAACGTATTCAGCAAGCAACGCATTAAGCGATTGTCCTAATTACGTCGGTTGTCCAACCCGAATGGAATGCTAACCCAACTTCTTCGCAGTAAATACGCACTTGGTATGATCATTCTAAACATCGAATTAATTACAATCATTTTACTTTTTATGACTATCATGACTGCTGTATTTATTCTACTGTGTAACCGGGCTCAATTACATAAAACCCGCGTCTTTCTCCAGATTTCTCCATATGTCCTAATGTAGAAAGTGGCGAAAGCGTTTGAACTCTGAACCTGCTCGGCTTCATTGGTCGTTCTAATAGAACAAATACGGTACGACCACGAGGAAAATATTCGTTTCGTCATGGTAAAAAAAATCCTTGTCAACTTCCAAGGTTGATGTGACTTGTTCCGCCACCAGAAGTTTCCATCTTAGTTATTAATTCACGATGTACCAAAAAAATACATCAACCAACATAAACTCGTCATTTATTTTTGGTAGAGACGCCAAGTTGGACCCTTGGCAAGGTACTTTTGGTCAGCAAGTATTGTTGTCAGTCCAAAATGTCTTTCAGAAACTCGCTGAACCTGTTTTGCCATTAGGAGCGACTGGAGCGTGGAGCCGAGCCATTGTCATTCTCTTGTAGGTATATATCTTTTAAAATGCAAAACTGTCGACACATCGCACCGACTGACGGAAGGATATTTTTTATGGCTCTTATGAAATCTCCTGACCGAATGCTGGATTAATATTATTTACTTCACCGTATAAATTGTTAATACATAATTTCTAAAATACCAGCTCACTATACTTGCAGACAGTTTGTGCTCTCTCGGTGACTAATCCCAATTCAGTTGCCCGGAACGAAATAATATGGACATATTAGATGTCCTGAACAAGTTAACAGCAAAAGAACGATATAGGTAATCCGTATTTACCTATTTAAACAAGTTGTAAAGTCCTAAGCTAACCAGTTCGTTGATGACCAAATTCTCGAAATAAATAATCATGAGAGCAGATATGCTCTCTTCACAAATAAAAGTTCTTCTCGGACGAGAAAGACTTTCTCTTTGCCTGCTCTAAAATGTGGAATTCCATACCTTTCGAGGCATATAATAGGAACATCAGTGGATGAATTTAATATTACGTTTAAAAAAAGTGTATTGTCGACCATGGTCTATGTACATAGGTATATCTAATTCTTAATAATAAAATATGAATGTGAATTATGACCATGACCCTATATTGCTACCCAAATCTGGAGGAGTCGGACAAAAAGTGAGATATGCATTTTGTAAAGAATCTTGTTGCGGATCTAGGGAGCCATTTTTTTGAAGATCCGATTTGTAGCAACCGTGACGAACGCTTCAGTACAAATCGGCATGAATAAACGGCTCTTTGAACGGCTCTTTGTCAAGAACGCTTCCAAAATTATTTTTCTTCGATGAATCCATCGATGTTATATTTTTTGTTATACAGGGTGTACCAGAATGATAGATATAAGTGATATAAGTTTTGACCAACTGCGTCGAATTAAATTTGGATAGGCGCAAATTGAAGCTGAAGAACAAGCGGAATTAATAACATTTACTAGGAATGCTTTGATGACTAGGAGTGTGCCCCAGATACTCTTACTCTTAAGCACTTCCATCACTTTTTTAACATGGGCTCGTATGGACCCGAATTACGGGTAATTTCAGCTTCGGCATAACAACCCTGAATTCCAGAAATATGTGGGGCACAATCCTAGCCATCATAGCATTCCTAGTAAATTTTATTAATTCCACTTGTTCTTCAGCTTCACTTTGCGCCCACCCTCATTTAATTCAAAAGAGTTGGTCAAAAGTTATATCAAAATTTATTTGACTACATTGTTCTGGTACACCCTGTATTTTATGCAATTTTTAAAATATTATTTGGCCGGTAGTCGATTTTTCGCTGGCAAGGCATTTGGAGAATATAATCTGGTTTCCTAATAACAAAAAAAACAGTAATGGTAATGAAACCAATGAAACATACATATGTTTACGACCAAACCACAAACGGACACATGAAGCGTCCACCGATTCTGTACCACCCTGTACATAACGACATGAAATAGGGCCAATCCCATATTTCGAGACGTCCTTGATTCGTATGGCGCGAATTGTAAAAAACATTTTTATTATTACTGTCAAAATATTGTCGCCGAGGGTTTCATAATTTTAATAACCATTATCCGGATTTCAAAACATCCGATTGGGTGAGTGAAATAAAAATATTACTACTAACTCCGTAGTGTTGAACTGAATTAGTAAATGTCAACTCAATTAATTAGTGGTCGATCATTTTATATTCTGACTTTTGGATTTGCTCTTGTTGTTTTGGTCATCTGGAAACCGTATCACTTCTTCAGTTTTCCATCTGTCTCGTCAGTGTTTGGAGGTGCTGCCAGTGCCAATGCTATGAGTAGCAGCAGTATTTTTCGTGCCGTCCTCGTCACAGTCCCAAACTTGGAGGTCGCAAGAAATATTGCCAAAGGAGTTGTTAAAAATAAACTTGCTGCTTGCGTCAATATCATTCCTCAGGTCAGTCAATAAGTTGTGGTTGTGTCATGGTGCCCTTTCCGCTTCCCTATAGTAAGGGTTTGCTAGGCAAAATTGATAATTGGTATTGGTACCAATTTATTAACTAGACGATATTGATACTGCTGACGACTCTAAACCTTGCCTTACCTGCTGATATAAATTAATGAATTTTATTACTTACCTTCAGGTCACATCAATTTACGAGTGGGAGGGCAAATTGGAAGAGGACTCTGAACTTCTTTTGATTATCAAAACCCAAGCCAGTCGATTCGACGAATTATCCGCTTTTGTTAAGGCAAATCACCCTGCTGACGTTCCAGAAGTCATTGCTCTTCCAATTGACCAAGGGAGCAAATCTTACTTAGATTGGGTCAGAGAATCGACAAACAGAGAATAATAATCAAAATCATGCCACCTGAATCAATTCGAACCCTTGACGTTTACAACCAAAATTTACATTTGATGAAAGACGAAAAGAAATTAGAATTGGCTAAGCAATGCAAACTTGATGGAGTGGAGGATTTCAAGAGAAAAGAACTGAGAGAAGCATTTCTAAAATTTGTATTAGGGATTAAGTATTTGGTGACAATATTGGACAAACTCGAAGACAAGGATGAGGAAAATCCTTTGAAAAGGGAAAAAGACCAACTTCTCGCAGTTCTGTATAATAACGTGGCAAATTGTCATGTCGTGAAGGGTAATTGGGAACACGCCGCCGACGTTGCCACCTCAGTACTTGAAAAGGATCCGGTGAACGTAAAGGCACTTTACCGTCGTGGATTATCTTACATCGAAATACAGGTTTAATAAAGTAACTATAATTTTAAATCTACAATGAAGAACCGTGTCCCACGACCACCTTAGCCAGGCACAGAACTTGCCTTGCGAGACCAGGACACTCCAACTTTAGCGTGACCCCTCCCCGTTTCGTATTCTCTATACGTATTGATCACATTTTTATCTCCCGAATTTAGCGATCGCTTAGGACAGATTTGAGATTTCCCTGTACAGAGTCGTTAGTATTTTTAAAATCATTTAATCTGTGTTTCTAGGAGTACGAGAAAGCCCGAGTTGATTTGGAAAAGGCTCTGGAATTGGAACCTGGAAATCAAGCCGTTAAAAGTCGACTCATCGTGCTAGCCGAGAAAGTCAGAAGATTTGACAAGGAGTGCGCAGTGAAAATGAGGAAATTATTTGTTTGATATGGTGATAAAATACGATAAAATGAGAAGAATTCACTAACCGTAGTACTTTCCCTTAGCTTAGGCCATAGTCAAATTAACTTCTATAGGTTATTTCATGGTTTTACCTCAGTTTAGTTCCTCCCTATTAATCTCTTTATCCGTTCATTACTTATTTTTACCAGTTGAATTACTTAGTTTATGTAATATGTTAATCGATAAGATAATAGGCGTATCATTCATTAGATAACTGATTAGAAAATACGAGTTTAATCTGAATTCTTGATCATTGTGCTCACATTATTGGAAAATACGTAATGTGGAAGGATTCCGATTTCGAGATATGAAATTATAATAAATTCAAATTCAAACTCAGTGAGAACTATATACTTGGTTTTTAAACCAGTAATTATTTCTGCGTTTCGGCCCTGTCGATTGTAACAAAAAAATTAAGTGTTTGTCGGAAAAATGAAAAAATGTTAGACCTTGGAATAACGACTCGGTAACAGTTTATTTTTCCCAGAAAACGAAATTCAAATATCCTCGGGTTATTAAGTTTATCCGGTTTATTCGTTAACTATTTTACAATAACGTTTCTCCTCTACATGAGAGAGGGGCATAGGGCGCACCAAAACCTTCACAGGAATGTATGCCTCGTGTCTCGTGTGTTTCACAAAAAGGGGCTAGGGAGACAGAAATGCAACACAATTTCGCTTTTAGTCAATTTTACACATTTCCTTTGCCTACCATTCTTTTTTAAAAACAGTCTGCTATAGAGGGGCCTTTCATCGGATCTTAGTTTGCGTTTTTTTTTTAATTATTAAAACTGGGAAACCGAAGACCAACTTTATTTTGTCGACTCCAAGGACAAAGCAGGATTTAGCTTAATAGGTAGGGTACCTTTCTCATGTACTCTGGCTGTCTGGCTAATAGGATACTTTCTGAAAAAGTAGACGTACTATTTTTCAGACACCAGGCTGGACGTGGATGCAACCAAAATACGGAGTTTAATCAGTCGACTATTTCTCAGGACAATTTATTGATGATTGGAACATTTGTTTCCATTGTTCATTTTTCAATAATTAAATCATTAACTATTGCCATAAACGTATGTTGGGAATGGGAACTGGGAATGGGATGTGGGATCTCGGACGATTTCTCGATGGTTTTTCAGAGTTCGGCGCTAAACCAAGGGAATTTCAAAGTGTTCTGCGTTTTCAGAACTATCGTCGTTTCCGGCTTCAGAGTTAGAATTTCCGAAATAAAATTTTGGAAAAAAAGAGACTCGGAGACAGAGGGAGGAATAATTGTGCTTACTTTTAAGTCTTAACTTTATTTACCTAATCTAGGACAGGATGGATTCTTTGGAGGTTGAAGCAGACAAGTTTGTCGAATTGGTAAGTAATTTAATTTCCCGCAATTTCAGTTATTTCCATTTCAAGAATTTTTATTAGAGGTTTTTCAAAGTTTGTATTTGTAGTATTTGTAAGTTAGTCTTCTAAAATCCAGTAATTAATTTGCTTTGGATTTCCGAACTTTCACTTTTACGTACTGCTGGTTTAAACTATAAAAATTCGTTCTCAATAAAATTTTAAGATATCATTTTAATTATATTAATTTAGTGAGTCGGGAGTCGTTAGTAATGCGGATCCAATTTCAGGAACGGTGCCATAGAATTTAGTCTGGAAGAATTCGATACCTCCCTATGTTATGTTAATTTCATTTTAACTTAATATTTCTGACGTGGGTTGTGCGTAGAGGTGTCAAAAGTACTGGTTGTTGATATCGATAGCTATTTTATATTTGGATTCAGTAATTAAATTCTTAAAAACAATTCATTAAGTTTTAAGAACAGGTGCTCATCTGATTGAAAGAGTTGATTTTAGCATGTGATCATCAGTTATTAACCAACACTTCTTAACCACACTAATTGTACTAAAGAAATTGTAATTACAATTTGAATGAATGTATGCACTAATTAAAAAAATATTAGTTTTTACATTGGGTTTAATATTTATTGTATTGTCTTTCTAAATTAGCTAACGGAGCAAGACATGGCTCATGAAGAGGAAATCTTGCGAAATCCGTTTTCGGTCAAGCACTGGATTCGCTACATAGAACACATTCGTGGTGAAAAGAAGAAAATTAGAAAAAGTCCACAACGACTGAATTTGGTTTACGAGAGAGCACTGAAACAGTTGCCAGGATCTTACAAATTATGGCATGCTTACCTCATATTTCGTAAGAGCCAAATTGTCTTGAAAAGTCCAAGAGATCCAGCGATCGAGGTATGAAGTCAACAACTAACAACTTACGATAGTATTAATATTTAAAAAAAAAACTATTTTAATTCATTACTACTCCCACAATTTGGTAGGAACTCTATGCCGCCTTCGAGAGATCACTTGTTTTTATGAATAAAATGCCAAGAATTTGGATTGAGTATTGTGATTTTGCTGTCAAAACCGGAAGGGTTACCCAAACAAGGAGGATTTTTGATCGAGCCTTACGGTCACTTCCCATTACACAACACCGTCGAATTTGGCCAGCCTACCTTAATTTTGTTACTAAAAAGCATCATATCCCTGAGACGGCTATTCGAGTTTACAAGCGGTATTTGAAGGTACAATTTAGAAATTCCACTCATCGTGTACTATTTTAATTTCTCCTAAACTTCACACCTTATCTATAATTTTTTATTTTAGTTGTGTCCGGAAAACGCTGAAGATTTTATTGAGTACCTTCTTTCCGTTGGGCAGTTGGATGAAGCGGCTGTCAGGTTAGCCCAACTTGTCAACAAGGAAAATTTTATTTCACGGAAGGTAAAATTAACTTTAAATTATTCATTCCTTGTCTGTAAAACAAAAGTCTTGTGTTACTGACAATTAATTTTAATTTATCAAGGGAAAATCAAATTATATGTTGTGGGCTGAATTGTGCGCACTAATCTCTAAGAATCCGAAAGAGATTAAATCCTTGGACGTGGATGGAATCATGAGGAGTGCTTTCAGGCGATATACAGATCAGATCGGTTCTCTGTGGACAAGTTTGGCGGATTACTATGTCCGCTCGGGACTCTTCGAACGGGTACGTTTATATGTTTCACTGTGACTTTTTTAAAGTATAACATTTTTATTGAACTTACTTGACTTGATTTACTAGAACAAATAGCTTTTGTAATAAAATTGCCGGCATCTGATGAGTAACAACTGAAGTGCTAAATATATGTTTTAACATTATGGTTTCAGGCCCGTGATATTTACGAGGAAGGAATTCGAGGGGTTACGACTGTACGTGACTTTTCTCAAATATTTGACGCCTACGCCCAATTTGAGGAAGTCGCTCTTTCAAAACTAATGGAGGCTGAAGATATCGATGATATTATTATGGATATGAGATTAGCTCGCCTAGAAAATCTCATGCAGCGGAGACCTATACTTCTCAATTCTGTACTCCTCAGACAAAATCCCCACAATGTTAACGAATGGCTGAAAAGAGTTGAATTACTCAAAGATACACCGAAGGAGGTAACTAATAATAAGACAAATAAAAACTAATATTAATTATTTCTTTTATTGAGCTAAATGTTCATCATTTTTATTTTTATTTGTTGTTCACCTGCAGGCCATAGCAGCATTTACAGAAGGAGTTCAAACTGTGAATCCAAAGCAGGCTGTTGGAAAGTTAAATGCTCTTTGGGTCGCTTTTGCTAAATTCTATGAAGAGGCTGGGCAAGTGGAGGATGCAAGAATTATTTTTGAAAAGGGTACTCTAGTCCCATACATGAAAGTTGATGACTTAGCAAATGTCTGGTGTGAATGGGCTGAAATGGAGCTGAGGCATAAGTAAGTGTTCAATTTTTGATTGCAACGCTAGCTTTTATTTTGCGGATAGTTCTCCAGTCAGTTTTGTTACATTTTCCAACCCACGTTCGCAATTCACCTTTTCTATTTCAGGAATCACAAAGAAGCCCTGGCTTTAATGTACACTGCGACAACACCGCCAGCCGGACCCAAAGCCGCTTACACAGATGAGACTGTCACGGTTCAGGCTCGACTGTATAAAAACTTGAAACTCTGGTCATTCTATGCTGACTTGGAGGAATCCTTTGGAACGTTCAAAACTTGTAAAGCCGTCTATGATCGAATCATTGATCTCCGCATAGCCACCCCTCAAATAATAATGAACTACGGACTCTTTCTGGAGGAAAATAATTATTTTGAGGAAGCCTTCAAGGCCTATGAAAAAGGAATATCAATTTTCAAGTGGCCACATGTCTACGATTTGTGGAATACTTACTTGTCCAAATTTCTTGACCGGTACGGTGGGGATAAAATTGAAAGAGCAAGGGATTTGTTTGAGCAGTGCCTTGAAACTGCACCACCGAAACTAGCCAAGAACTTTTATTTATTATACGCTAAATTGGAGGAGAAACATGGTGGGGCGAGGAGGGCTATGAATATTTATGAGAAGGCTACAACAGGTGTCGAGAAGGCGGAACAAGCTCAAGTAAGGATTATCACATCTGACTTAGGATATAGTAGTAGATGGTCATAACATTTAGTCGAAGCTGTGGTATAAATAAATGTCTCACTATTTTTTAAAATACTGAAGTTCAGCTGAGCTTTGGTGGAGAGGTGCTAAATCTTATGAATTGAACCTGCACAATTTTGGAATTTGCAATATTTGAATATTTATTTTAGTAGTATAATTTTTTTTTCGTCATAGATGTTCAACATTTACATCCAAAAAGCCGCAGCCTTGTACGGAGTTACGAAGACTCGTCCAATATTTGAGTCTGCTATGGAGATTCTGTGCGACTCGGACGCTAGACAGATGGGAATGAGATTTGCCGAGCTGGAAACGAAACTTGGAGAGATTGACAGAGCTCGAGTAATTTACGCACACACTTCACAGATATGTGATCCCAGGGTAATGCCTCTCTTGTGTCGGTCTCTTGTGGATTTCACTATAGAAATCTTTGGCATAGGTGGAACGGCATGGAAATTTTACTTCGGATTCTTTCAGACACGCTGCACGATTGCAGTGATTATGACGTCAGTTCTACTCATACATGCTCCCTTCCCATCTGCGCTCTCCTGTGAAACTGACGTCACACTCAGACTAAGCCTCGTTTACACTAACCTTTAGGACGTAGCTGAGACTTAAGAAAGGAAAGTCTCAGCACTACGTCTTAAATGTTAGTGTACCCGAGGCTTAGTCTGAGTGTGACGTCAGTTTCACAGGAGAGAGCAGATGGGAAGGAAGCATGTATGGTTCTACTAGTAGTTCCGTGCACTTTTTCTTAGGCAAACGTGTCGTTTGCCTAGTACATTTGATAAAATATGAGCGTTTAGTAGGGACTTTAAAATTCTGTTACCTACCCGTTATTCACTTTGTGTGATCGTTAAAATTCAATGGAATGCAATTGGCGCGGGTGAATTGGTGAATGTCAAGTTTGAGATCGCCCGGTCATGTTACTCTTCGTTAATTTAATTTCGAACCTTTTTTCAGAATCCAAGCCCGCCCATTCATACACAAGGGGCCTGGCAATAAGCCGGAGTGCGAATGCATGTGCAATGTATATTTGTTGCGGAGTCAGAGGAAAGGGCGGGCTTGGATTCTAAAAAAAGGCTCAAAATTAAATGAACACAGAGTATAAGGCAGATATCAGAAAGCAGACTGAACAGTCAGTCGAGTCGAATTTCCGAATCAGATCAGAGCATTCCGACTATTCTAAGCACACCAGAGCTGAAATACCTATGATTGATTTCTGTGAAAGCTGATCGTTGAAGTCTCAGACTCGTCTGAATATATGAACCGAATTGTTATAACTGAATGTCTAAATTCGGTCTCTTAATTGTGTCTTGGATTGATGGTTGGTTATTATTGTTTTTATCATTTGGTTTCATTTTATTTTAGGTGTCCGGAGATTTTTGGGCAGCCTGGAAAGATTTTGAAGTAAGACACGGAAATGAAGACACGATCCGTGAAATGTTGAGAATCAAGCGTTCCGTTCAAGCCATGTACAACACCCAGTTTACAGCCAATTTGATCGCACAGCAAACTCAGCAAATCGGGCCTGGCTCTACGGAATCAGCTATTCCAGAAAATCCCATGGCTGCCTTAAACTCCCTCGTTCAAGAAAGATTAAATCCACCGAAACGAGCTGGGGAAGTTTCATTCGTTCGAAGTGAAACACTTCTTCAGCCAAATAGTGTTCCAGACAAACCCGATAACCCAGATGAGATTAAATTGGACGAGGATGATGATGACGAGGACGAAAATGGTAAGAAAGTCCAGAGGGAATTGAATTGTTTCTCAGCTGGACTGCTGTGGACTCTGTGGTGTTCCGAGCCATAATTATATTGATTTTTCATTGGATTATTTGTAGATGTCAAGGAAATGGAAGTAGAAAATGTTCATGTCCCTGATGAAGTCTTTGGATCATTGAAGCCAACTCAAGTTGAAGAAGAGGTTGATTGAAGTGAAAACCTGAGTACTGTTCTTGAGTACATATATGACTGGAGCGTTATTTTTCATGTTCCAAGTTTCCTCTACTTTCAATATCCAACAATGTCCCAATTACTTCTGTGTATTTTTTGAAACGTATGCGACGACAGGAAGAGTTTTTTTTTTATTAATTTTGGTTTTAGTGCATTCATATGATAGTTAAAGGCACAACTAAAAGTTAACAATGAATAACAAGTCGAAGATATGAAATAAATTACTTGCTCATTCATGGCGTGCAGTAAGTCCGTTTTGTTTTATTTGGTTTTTGAAGCGTGTGATTGTGAAGTGTGAACTCATTTGTTTATATAATTCTGGAATCCAAATTATAGCAGTTCTGTTTTACCACAACTGTTTGTCCACCTCCACTTTTACATGCCAAGATTAGCTCTAGCTGCACGGGTAATAAATTAGTTGTCCAGTGAAAGAAATATCAGCTAAGCCTTTAGTAAAATATACATAGTGTATAATCTGACCCCCTCCCCTCACCCTGACCTGCCTCCTCACATAGACTGTGTTTAAAATTCGAAGTGTTTCGATACAACTATATAACTCCGTACCAGTGAAGTAAATGTTAACACAAGGACTGATATCATTGTTATACCTTCTGTTAAAATTATAGCTGCCGAAGAAGTGGAAGAGGCATTCTTTAGATCTGATCAAGACAGTTAAGCAGATGTCTATCGGGTACTGCCAGAATGCGATCTAATAGCTGAACCATGATAGTGATGTCAAGTACTGATTCGAATAGATCAGCTTATCTGATTTGGTACATTCTAATCGGACTGAAGCTTTAATTCAGGAAGCCACTGCCCATCCAATTCCTGAATCTTGAGTAGTTTTGCGTATGTCATATGAACAATCAACTATTGATATGATACTGGTATGTATTGCCGATCTTGTGATTCGACAAGGCGGCAAGGATATATTAATGCATTTTTTGTATTTGATAATTATGCTGGACTGCCGGAGAGTAAAACTTGCATCAAACTCTACTTGAAAAAAAATGAAAAATGAAGTCATAAAAAGGTGTTAACGAAATCCGATTTCGGTTCATCTGGAGTGATAATAAATCGGCATTCGGTCATGATGGCGCACGGCTGGAATCTGAACAAAAATCATGAAATCATCTCAAAGAAGTTTGACATCATCAGCAGGTGTTGGGCCAACATATTAGAACTTTCAGGACTAAGCAAACCCCAGATTTCAGCAGTGTTTGTATTTTACTAGAAGAATTTCACTCCTTATTCCCTATCATTATCAAATTCTTAGCTCAACAATCCAGGTTCTCAATTTTCTCCTAACACACATCGCGGCGACAAAACAAGTTTTCGAATCCAGCTAATGAATTTTCCATTGCATTGCATATTGTTTTGAATGCAATTCAAGATGCACTCTCTGTCTGCACTCCATTTCTGGTTTCTGCAGTGCATCAATTGTATGACAGCCACTCCCAATTGCAGTCCCAGGCCCAGGGTCTACCTTCATTTCATTCCATACTCATTCCTATATTCCTATCAAATACCCCTTCCTCTTTCCCTGGGCAATCACACAATCCTATCATCCAAGCACGTATTAAATCCCTCTCAAGACTATGAGACTATCAGTACGACGTACGAGCCTACGACTAAAACTTACAAGGAAATAGCTTCTCATGAAAAACCAAATGCATCAAAAAGCCAAACCCGGGAGATTACATCAAGTGTCCTGTGTACTATGTGCAGGTGTGACCAATTTGTCCCCAGAGTATGCGTCCGCAATTTTTGGAGCATTCCAACCATACATGCACATGCCCTTCGAGACTTAGTAGTAGTACACATGGAACGACTTAGGGATGGACCGAATATTCGGCCGAATAATTTTTGAAAGTGGTGTTCTTAATGGAATCAAGGTCTAGGTGCGAAAAACGGAGAAAATACAAAGTCGTTATGACCAAATAGTAACAACTATTCGGCCGAATATTCGGTCAAGGTACTTTCGTATTTTCTCCGTTTTGAGCACCTAGACCTTGATTCCGTTGAGAACACCACTTTCAAAAATTATTCGGCCGAATATTCGATCAATCCCTAAACGACTATCCTGTTTTTGCCTGGTATTTTTTGACATTTGAAAAGGGTTCCTTGTGAGGCTAGGACTATGACTAAGAGATGAATCTCTACACATATAAGTCATTTCTCCGTGCATTTTCTTGTCAATCAATGTGAGTATATCTGTCCCTATCATTTAGATCTAACCCAGGCTTTCTTGTGAGGGCAGAGGACCTGTTCGATCAGTTCAGTTAACCAGATTCCATGTGGATCCTTGGTCATAATTTTGAAAATTGTATTAACAAACATGCAAATGCAAGTAATTGGTAATTTGTTCTTTCCATCTTTTATTGTAAATACAACATTTATCAAAACCCATACCTCGGGAAAATGTAAATGTCGGAGAAATACCAATACCATAGGAAAATGGTTCATGTGATTGACCAATAGACTACGTTGGCTAAATGGCTATCTTGCTATTGGCCAACGGACGGTGTCTGGTGTCTGATAAATGACTAAATCAGGCTATTTGCCAATATGACTAAATCAGGGTATTGGCCAATGGACTGGGTTAGCTAAATGACTAAATCAGGCTATTTGCCAATATGACTAAATCAGGGTATTGGCCAATGGACTGGGTTAGCTAAATGACTAAATCAGGCTATTTGCCAATAGACTGGGTTAGCTAAATGACTAAATCAGGGTATTGGCCAATAGAGTGGGTTAGCTAAATGACTAAATCAGGGTATTGGCCAATGGACTGGGTTAGCTAAATGACTAAATCCGGGTATTGGCCAACGGACTAGATTAGCTAAATGACTAAATCAGGTTATTGGCCAATGACTTGGTTTGGCTAAAGGCTTCGGCATATTAACTCTCATAACTCAATAGCCTAACGAATGGCCTGAGTCTAAAGAAAAAAATCCATACAATTCCATTCGATTTTTTTCCAATCCATATTCCATGCAGCTTAGCTTGCCAGCAATAGACACAAAGAAGCTGTACAGTTGCACAGTTGCACGTGCTATTTCATTCCGAACAGAAAATTGTAACCCAAAGCTATAACGAAGGAGATTTGATGGAGTGTAGAAACATAATGTTAATCAACAATGCACCAAAACTTTCGATACACCCTATGACCCTATCCAGACAGACTCCTTAACGAATTCACTCAATGTATGTAAATGTAAGGCATCCTAATCCTAAATCCTAATCCCATAAACGCATGAGACGACCAATAACCCGCACAAGACTACTGACGATTTGATTAAAGTTTCTTTAGTACAGTTTACCGGTTTTGTAGTGATGCTAAATATAAACTAAAATGACGAATAACAGAACCATGATTAACTATGTATGGTAGTTCTAGCTCATTCTGTACCTTTATTGTGCTTTCGTGTATGGGAGATCGACATTTAACTTGCATAGTCAACCCTGTAAACGTAATTTGGATTGCAGAGTTCTCAAAATTAATAGTAAATCATTATTTCGGAATGACTGATTAGTTCTACCGGCCTCGACCGGATGACTAATTCCATGAACCTTAATTCCCATGCACCATGCACCTAATTAAAAATTAAAAATTATTTTTTTCACAAATTGAAATTCGCTTGCCCATCGGAACTTAATTACTTCTACACTACTAAACATGAATATTACCCACATTTCGTAAGAACATGAATTTGTGTACTGTGTGAAGAAAACTTGAAAGAATGTTGAAAACTGCTATAAATGGAAAAATTTTAATTAAAATTCTTTGTTTTAGACACTTTCAAATACAGATAGATAAAGTTGTCGTCTGGTCCGGCGTACCGAGTAACGAAAATTTCATTTACATTCGAAGTAATAACGGAACCAAATGGGAATTTTAACGTTGGGGGGATATTGCCAAACGTTATGAGAATTTTACTGTGCTTTCACTGCTTTCTTCCCCGAATGAAATTATTAATTATTACTTTATTTTCGGGTAAGAACAGCAACCACACTCACTCCTGTCCTGTAAGAGCAATCAACTCCACGTGAAATCTTTTCTCAATAAAACAAACTTGATCTAAATTATAAAAAGTTATTTGCACAAATAAATAAGCATGAGCACTCGAGCATTGTGTCAATATTTTCAAGACACACACGTACATGCACTTATTTTTTTCACTAGTCAATCAATAACCAGATACCATAATATGTTGAAGATTTCGATTTTGAATGGACTAATCTTAATCGGTTGACATTTTGGAAACACTTTATAAATTAACCCTACTCTTCACTATTCGACTACAAAGTACAACTACTAAAATTACCGTTTTTAGGACTAAAAAATTGGGAACAGACTAGACGTAGAATATCCATCCACACATTATTACACAATCAAATCAATACCAAACAGATTTATAAATTAAACTACGAACGAGTGGTGAAACACCCTATGAATAAATAAATTTTGGAGACACCCTACACACAGGCTACATAGGGGGATCGGGGGTTTGCCTTGAGTGAGAGCGGAGTGGATGGACCCATGGCACCCAACGTTGAATCCACCACCCCCGTGCGGACACGAAGTCTGACTCTGTGCCTGTCC
>JAQGCA010001482.1:0-17327 GCA_034698945.1 Protaphorura quadriocellata
TTTGTATTCTGTGTCCCTTGGGCAATCTTTGTATGGAAGGCAGTGACTGAATAAAAAGTTTAGTATTCAAAAAAAATTCAAAGGTAATTCCGGAAGCGTCTCTAATAATGAGTTCTCTCACATTAGTTACCTAAATTAAGATTCTCATTGGGGTCAAGAATGGCAGCTCTCGCTGCTGTCAACAATTGGACGGACATTAATGATTTCAAAGACAGACAAGCGGAGGTTGTTCTACGCACCTAGGGTCTTTCTAATTGTGTAAATGCGGTATAGGATAATAGGATCGGCAATCCCGCAATCGCAATACATTATCTACGTAAAGTAGCGTCAAGATGTGCCCACATTGAATGGTATACCTATTCTGTTGGAATTTCGGTATGTGTCATGACATTAATTAATGATGATGAATCCAGAAGTCATGGTTAGGTTAATGTTGTAACTTCAGAACCATCTTTGGTCACATCTGTTTTATTTACAAATAGAATTAGAAACCCTATAGTGGAAAAACGTAGTAATTTGTTAACTATAGTCGACCAGTTCCTTGCTAGTTTACAAAAGTCACCCAAGAGATCATTTCAGCATTTCGAAATATAATCAATCTGGACCTGAATCGCAACTATACAAACGTTAGTGAATTGCGAAGATGAAATTCCAGAGATTTATAATATGCAGGGTGCGCTTATAGTCAGACAGACTGATGCATTGGTTTTATACAATTTTTTAAAATCCAAAAATTATTCACTTCTACAGAAACGAGGAATTATCATACACTTTTGTAAACTTTGTCAAAAGTCAATTTTTTGCAGAGAGAATTTCAGGTATGTAAATATAAGTGGCTTTTCAAGACGGGGTCATCCAGAGTCGGGTTTATGTTAGTATCATACGTAATTCCGAGAAATGGGTTATCGTATCGTCCCCGTATCACCGTATCTATTCAGGTCTCGGTCTACTTTCTTATTTTTTATTAATTTTTGGAAAAGTATTTGAATACAATTGAATGATTGACAAACTAAGAATAATGTAAATAGAGCGAGTATACGAAAGTTCGTGTGTGCCATGCCTGTTATCAGTTATTCACTGTTTCATTCGTGTCAATGTCAATTATCCATATAAAGTAAGACTCTGATTGCTCATTCCAGTCAGTCTAAACTGTCGGACGAGAGACAACTGAACTGACCAGTCAACTCGAACAAAAATGTCGTTTTCAGTTCTGGCTTTCCTGATTTACGCATGCGCATTTATTAAATCAGCGCGTGCGTGCACACCAGTAGAGCAGATGCTCTGCAAAGCTGCCATATTGCCTCTGCCCAAGTCTGGATATCCCACTCGGTCTTACGCCTACGGAGATCCCACAGGTAAATTAAGCGCTAACCGACTCCATTGCGCATTGCAGCATAATGGTATGGGTTAGCGTCTGCTCTTCCACTGTGCTCGGGTTCAATTCCTCGAACGAACAGTGACTTAATGATTGCTTTAAAGAGGTTTACTTCACAGGTTTCCTTGTGGGGATACACTCATAATATTTAGAAATAATATTACATACATAATATTAGCATTTGACATATGTGTCTCATATGTCAAACGGAGACAACGCATCCATATGCCCTATTTCGCCGCCATACTATGCCACATATATCATAATTTCAGCCAAAACCAGTATTTTATATTATTTTTCACTTACAGATCGTCTACTTGACGTTCGATGACGCTGTTACGATGGGCAACTACCATTTCTACGAAGAGCTAATATATCCTAGGAAGAATCCTAATGGGTTCCCAATAACTGCCACTTTCTTTGTCAATCATGAATACACTAATTACAGCATGATTCATGAATTGTGGAGGAAACGTCATGAGATAGCACTTAACTCAATAACCCATACATATTTGACGGAGTACTGGCTCAACATTAATAGAACCATGTGGGAATACGAAGTTGCGGATCAAAGGGGTCAGATTGCTCATTTCGCCACATTGCCAAAAACATCCGTAAGTAATAAAATTCTAGTTTGACATTTCTGTATTAATTGAAGTGTGGACCGCAATGGCTGCCCGAACGATTGGTCCATTCGGGCTCCCTCCAGAGCTTGAAAGGATAACTCGGCGGTTCTTCCGGCGGCCATGGCTATCTGTACTTCAAGTAAAGGTGTAATCAAGCACTGAGCCCGAAATGATTCTAACGAAAATCTCATGCTTGGCATGATTTGATGATTAGGTTTCAGGTTTTCGGGCTCCACTTTTACAGACTGGTGGTGACCGTATGATGGAAGTCCTTTACGATGAAGGGATAGAGTACGATTCATCGAGACCAACTCGACGCTACTTGGATCCGCCACTCTGGCCGTACACCGCCGACTACAATCAGCGATTCCAAGTGATTAAAAGTTACTTTTATAGTTAAGAAGTTAAGATAGATTTAAACCTTTTCAGCACAAATTCACGATTTATCAGCTAAACGAATTCTTGGCTTGTGGGCCTGAATTGATATCAATGAGGTGACTTATCTCTGGAGAAGTTACTCTGGAGGCCCCATCGACCAAGACAATTAGAGCAGGTCTCTGAGGAGGACCAAGTATCGTGCGTACACCCAAACGCACGTACAATGAATTCCGAAGTGAACTGGCCAGGAACTAGACCTCCTAGACCCTGCACTCTAATTCCCTGAGATTTAAGGCCTTCCCCCGTAAAATGAATTATAAATATTTTCCACTAAAATCGGACGTTCTTAATCTTAACTCATTTCAGGACTGTCAGATCCCGCCATGTTCTCAATTATCGTACCCGGGATTCTGGATTGTGCCAATGGTGGATTTCATTGGTGACGATGGCGAGCCTTGCGCATTTGTTGATGGTTGTTCACCAATGTAAAGTCAACCTTTAAGTATCTTTATTGAATGTTAGATTAAATTTGTCTTAAAGTAATTTGGAATTTTCTATAGACCGCTAACTAGTGCAGCCACGTACAGTCTTCTCCGGAGAAATTTCGACAGGCATTACAATTCCAACAAGGCGCCGTTCGGAATTTCTGCCCATACATCCTGGTTTACAGAAAACTACATCGATGATGGGCCAAGGCAGAGGAAGGAAGGTTACAAATTGTAAGTCGATAAATAAAGTTACCGTAAAAACAGATAAGAAAGCCCGGACTTGAATATACAAACAGTCCTGCCCGAGCTCAAATAGCCGTGTGAGACTATTAGGTCAAATATAGAATAGATGACGGGTCACCAGCGAGAGGATCGATTTTAAATATAAGCCCGGAATTCTAATCGGCCATTTACGGTATTTTTGGTCGTTAAAAATAACAGCATGAATTAGCCCGTGATATTTCACTGTTCCTGGGTTCAATTCCTCAGAGTTTTTTACAGAGGTCATTCTCCGCTGGCGCTGGTTCTCCCTATTATCCTATTATTACCTATTATCGGTATCCACCGATATGCCAACTACGCTTCCGATTACTATTATTACTACTATTATTACTACTATTATTACGCGTAGGTTCTTGGACTATTTGATGACCAAAGACGACGTTTACATCGTGAGTGTGGCACGAGCACTTGACTGGATTAGAAATCCAACAAAACTTGCGGATTTGGCCAATTTCACCCCATGGCAGCCTGTGGAGACCTCGAGCACTTGTACCGCTACTTACCACTGTTATTATCCACAAGGGTCGACGCCCTTCAATCCACCTGGTTCCGAACGGACAATGATTTCTTGCCAACCGTGTCCAAGGAGATATCCATGGCTGAAGAACCCATACGGTTTAGCCTAAGTGCTCGCCCTTATACTTGTTACCGTTAAAACCCGGAACACTAAGGGTTATCTATGTCCGTCCCACCGTCCTTCCTCTCATCTTACCCCAGTCTTTTCAGTGAATGGGTGATGGGCTTATCTTTTCCTTGCCTATATGGATCAGTTCGTCCTCGAACCACATGTTATCTACATACCTATATAATTATATCAACGACTGCTATGCTGTACGCAGTTTCACTTATACCCCTGATGGGGTTAATGTCGATTAAGGTTAGGTTAGGTTAGGTTAGGTTAGGTTCGGTCTGAACAGATTTCCTGCTAACTACAGACACAGATTTACTTTAAGTTATATTATATCTAGAACGGCGATATTTTCGGGCTTATCGGTGAACTATCAAATACTTTCAAACTACTTTCAAAACTTTTTTGTTCTGTGTTTCCAAATTTCTTGCCATATTGAATTATTTGTCACCTTTTTGAAAATATTTAGTAAATCAATAAAATAATGGTGTATGCCAAAAAAAAATCAACTCGTTCTAATAAAAAAGAATACAGGATGATTTTCAAGGAAAAAATTATTTGGTTGTCAAAATCGACTTTACAAGTTGAAAATCATGAAATCGATCAAGCGTCCACTTGGGGCATCAGCTAAACTGCAATATGATTTGTAAACATCTTCCAATTTACAATTTGGATGATTATTCAGCCACCCGCTCAGCCACCTCGATAATTTATGATAATTTATGAATGACCATTGCGTTGCAATGTATTTTGGCATTGAGCGCGTACAAGTTTCACGAAATTCAAAAATTCCAGAGAGTGAAGAATTATTTCCAAAGCAGCTGACTTGGGATTGAGAAACTAAATTCTTTTACTCCAAGAAGAGCTCCAGAACTTCATGGATTTTTTATATCCTTTTTAAAAAAATGTTTGTGCCATACATTCTGCAACAATTGCCCAAGTCCACAATCCACTTTTTAATCATCAACAATCTTCGGAAGTCTTGAAAGTTGTGTCACCAAAATTTCGGGGGCGGTCGCCGGTAAACAAATTTTAGCAGCTTCTTTAATTCATCCTTATTTAGAAAAAAAATATAATATGTATGCGTAGAAGTCTGTTACAGCAGAACGGTTTTGGTTGGCGCCTGTAGTTTCACTGCTAGAGTTCAATTCTTGGTTCAAATTCAAGTTTTACTGTTAAACCTCTGCAGTTCAAATTCACGCTTTATCAGTTTCACGAATTCAAGCCTCGTAGGCCTGGTTTGATGTCACCAATGTGACTCTGTTCTAGAGAAGTTACTCTAGAGGCCACGTCGACTCAGATAATTAAGCCGAGATTTTTAGGACCGTGTAGCGTGTATCGTGCGAACACTCAACCGTACAAGGAATTGGGAAGTGGGCCGGTCACACAAGATGTTTTCTCCACTTGTTATTTCCTAATAATCAATAATAGAGGTACCTCCTCTAGGCCAGATGGAAAGCAACACCACCCTCTTGAGAAATACTGGGACATCATATTTCGCCGTGCTACAGCGAATGTCAATTAATGTACACGTGTATTTTACTATGACTTTTTTAATATATTGGAATTATTTTTTAATTTAGAAATGAGGGTGTCGTGTGAGCTATGCAACACGAGTTGTACTGGACTGGAATTATGGTTTGGTCATTTATTATCAGACCTTCACCAACGTGCCTCAAGACTTCATTTTAGAAATTGGACTGACGAAAGGATCCAGCGCTCAATTTATATTGAGTTATCGACAAATATTAATGGGACAGTACCAAACCTGAATCCTTTGCCTTACGACTGCCTCAAGTTTTTTTCAATATATGGACGCGTGACTGATTGCATATTCTCCGAAGCTCTCGAATATATGGTGATTCAATTTAACCCTTCGGATGCGTAAGTGAACCCGATTAAAATAATCTGTAGTGTATAGTAATTTTTCCTATGGAACCCCGGGATTCTTGTAATAAGTTTGATATATTGGAGAGGGTTGTGTTAAATTCTATTCGATCAAATCAACCACAAAATTATTAATAAAAACTAAAGTTTACAATTACATTAGCTACTGTTGCCTTCGTCCTAACTGTGACAAAATGGCGACCATGACTTGACGTTTGGCCGTAGCTCTATTGCGTCATGCCAACTTCACCGCACCATGAACCCTGTACAACTTATACAGGTCGCACTTTGGGGAACATTTGTCTGGACCCAACCGACCTCCGCAACTCCGGAGTGGCGGAGGTCGGTTGGGTCCAGACAAATGTTCCTATAAGTTGTACAGGGTGCACGGTGTGGTGAAGTTGGCATGACGCAATAGAGCTACGGCCAAAAGTCAAGTCATGGTCGCCATTTTGTCACAGTTAGGACTAAGGCAACAATAGGTCACAATTGTGAGAATAAGCACCGACCATGAAGAACCCGTTCATGAAATCTCACACGTACACCAAAAGTGGGGACATTTAGCCCGGTTACCCTATTTCTTTAAGGATAATCTCTATTTACTGATCTCATTTATTGATTTTTGTTAGTTCGAGGATCGGCTACCTGAATTGTCGAAGGACCCTTGTAACAATTTCTCGAGTGGGCGTATGTCTCTTTCCTCTCTGGAAGTTATCTCCACTTGCAAGTACGATGATGGTATTTGTTAACACAATATTTATTATTTATGAGCTTCTCCTTCGAAATGGACGAAATTTATTAATTTATGGAAATTAGGGTCTGCAATGGTTCAAATCCCCGAAGCTAAGTCATTGGTCGTTAATACGGGGCCGAACGATGCTTCGACTTTAACACCGACGTGCCTTCTTCAGGAAAGTGCAACTCAATCGACAGTATTACCCACCATCCCTCCGTTTTCAGTTGCACATAGTAAGTCATACACTGTCCTACAAGTATTTTTGTCTAAATGGATGATTTTGAAACCTAAATGTTTGTTTAGCGTCAAAAAGTGCTGAGGAAGTTCCAATACAAATTCCAATAGTCCAAAACGGTCATGTGGCTGTGACTTCTGTGGATGCAGACTATGTCACTTTACTGACTACGACGATGACTGAAATGGAAAACAATGGATCTGTTTCAAAAAATGTCGGGAATAAGACGAGAGCCATTTTGAACCAACTGGGTCGTACCAAATTCAAAAAACTGATTCCAGAGGTCATCCAACTTTCCAATTTGATTGAGGCTCACGATAGTGCCATTCTTGTGATGTGCCTTACTGTGTTAGAGAGGGCAATTCTTGATCCAACTTCTTGTAGCCTCTACGCCAATTTGATTAAAGTAGTGCATGACAATAGTGGACTAGGTTCGAATAAAATCTTGGACATTTTGTTGAATTTGTGTAAAACGGAATTTGAAGCCTGTTTTGTAAAATCGAAGTCCGGACCAATTGCTCATCCAAAACAACATAATTCGAGCGAAATATCTCATGGACTCGTCCGTTTCATTGGAGAATTGTATAAGATAAAAATTTCAGATGTAGTTGATATAATTGACTGCGTGAATGTATTTTTTGAAAATCAAAATGATGAGAGTTACGAGTCGCTTTGCCACCTGCTATCCATCATTGGCCCAAGACTGGAATTGGATACTCAGTTAATCGAATTGGAATTGAAAGTCCAAACTGAAGCGCTTGGCAGCTGGTCACAAATTCAACCGGAACGGGCTATATTCACTCCGCCTGAAAAATTCATTGACAAGACATTTGGCAAAATTAAGGTTTTGAGCACTAGTCCTGCGGTAAGCTACAGAGCCCGAATTGCACTCTGGAGTATTTCCGAGTTTTGGGAGTCGGGTTGGAAGGCGGATCAAAGTACAAAAGCAACAGGAAAACTGTCATTGCAGCCACCAGTGGCACGAAATCCACTGCTCAGAAGAGGGAGAGGAAAATCCAAGAAACCAACTGACTACGGAACTGACTATTTTACCATGCGCCATAACTGGATGACAGCTACGTTATTCAATACTTTCCAAAGCCCAGACGATGAACTGCAATGTTTTCTGACTGAGATTACACTAAATACTGCGGAATGCGACAAACGCGAAGCTTTTCTCCAAGAACTTAATCGTGTTGTCAAGGCTAGTTTCCCTGAAAGTGTTCTGTACATGTTTGGGTCATTCTTAACAGGACTTGGGGATGTCGACTCTGACATTGACATCTTCGTGGACGCTTTTGGTAATTGCATTACTACTTACTTAACTTAACGGCTAACAAACATGGTTTGACCCTAGTTTTGAATTTAAGAGAAACGCTGGGGGTTATTCTCTGGACCTGGTATTTGGTATCTATTCTGAGTTACAGGATGACAGATATCACACATTCTGTGTCAATGTCAAACGTTAATGTTGGCTTATTTATCATGAGAGAAAAATCCGTCAACCCGTTCAGAATTCACCTCATTTTGACGAATGCATTTCTGTACTATCACCACACTAGTGTTTTCCAACCGTTACTGGGATTCCTCTTGGTACCCTACTTTCCTACCCTGCTCCCTGCTATGGCAAGTCACTGGTTTGTGAAAACGAAAGTGGGAAAAACCCCCGCATGTGCAAGTAAAAACCGCGCAGAATAGAGGTAGGCTGAGACATACCACGCCCGGGGAATTGACCGCGACCCAGCAGGCATCGTAAGCACATGGGAACCCTTACGATTGCGCTGTCGTGTATGTTCTGTTCTGATTTTGATTTTTTCTGTTTGTGCAGGATACCATTCAAATAGGCAGGCGGATCTGGTGGAACGGAATAGTAAAATATACGACAATGTACTGCGGTGTCTCAGGAGTTCTGGGGTCTTCTCAGATCTGGTATGTATCCGGTCGTCTAAAGTGCCGATAATCAAACTAGTTCATCCAAGAACAGGGGTCAAGGCCGACCTTTCTTTCGAGAACTTGCTTGCCGTCCGAAATACAGGCTTAATTGCCTTCTACATTCACTTTGACTCAAGAGTGGGCCCACTCTTACACATCGTCCGTTATTGGGCACGATTTCACAAGTTGAGCGGATCTCTTCTCATCAAGAATTACGCTGTGGCACTTATCGTCCTGACATTCCTTATGAGAGAGCGAATAATTCCTTCTGTCAGTTTACTCCAAAGATTAGCCCCAGCTCCGGTTCGAATCGAAAAATGGAATGCAGGGTTCTTGGATGATAAGGATGTCGTTCTCAAACATTTCAATCAAGTTCCAATTCCTTCTGCCCCATTTGCAGAAACAATCCTTGGTCTCGCTCGATCATTCTTCAATACTTTTGCCACTTGTGTTTACGGTGACATAGTCATTTGTCCATTAAGTGGAGGGTTTTTACCCAGGCCATATTTCCTTGCTGATTCCTTATCAAGTTTACCACCTGAATTGGATGAATACAAAAAACATGTCTCCGAAGATGGCGGTAGTCCATTACGTGTCAGGAGTCCACTTTGTATCCAAGATCCTTTTGAGTTGTCCTTCAATGTGGGCAGCTGCGCGCCACACCGTATCGTCAACACATTCAAGGAAGGGTGTATCGTGACTGCGGCGTATTTTTCAAAAGTTCAAGTTCCAAAAGTAATGGACTTATTTAAGGAACTGGAAACACCGATAACCAAGGCTGAGCGACTATTATTTAAAAGGCAAAAATATGAGGAAAAAATGAGAAAAGCGAAGGAAAATAGGAAAAGGAAACAAGAAGGACTAAATATACAACCCCAAAAGATATCTACATCTTTAGCAATATCAGCGCCACAAGGTCACCAGGAACTCCGAAAGGCGTCTACAACTTTGGTTGTACCACCACCTCAAGGTCAGCAGGAACTCCGAAAGACGTCTACATCTTTGGCAATATCGGCACCGCGAGGTCACCAGGATCCTCGGACCTGTAATGTAAACTTACTTACATTTTCAGAAGCCTTAGCCGCAGAATGCTATCTTCCGCGCCTTCAAGAAATTATGATGAGGAAACAAGAAAACAAGAAGAAGAAAAAACTGGACAAGACAGTTGTAGCTAGACCGTTGACGATAACATCATTCCTACGGGATACGCGTGTAAACTTGACGCATTAACTGTTCAGAAGCCTTAGCCACTGGGTCTTCCTCGTGCCTTAAAAGTCACAAACATCCTAACAAATTATTGTTGAAATATCTCGTTTCGCTTAAAATAAATTACTGGACAGCCAAAAATGTGACAATATTGATAAACTCGTTATGTTTGTAAACTGATGTGAGTTTTTTTACAGTACGATTATTCGGGATTAATATACTCACTCAGATTGTGACTCCCATTATATTTATTAGACGATTGTAATACAGATATATCACATTCTCAAACTATTTATTTAATTACAGAACTTTCTCGTTTTAAATAAAGTGCAAAATATAAATAAGTCTCGATCGATATTGATTTGACCATCCATTTTGTATACTCCTGTGTTTGTTTCTTATTAGAGTGCTACTCCATTCCATTCAGACATACCAGGTATGAAATGGATTGTCTAATTTGAGATACAATTCTTGTCTTATTGTCCCGATTGAATTTAACATTTCTCTTCATACGCTATTCGTGGTTTATTTCCCATTTTGCTTTCTTATATTTTGAGGATTGTTTTATTTCCGACGGCAGTGGACTACAAGCATGTTCGTACAAAGCTATTGGTAATATAAGTACGATTACGCAAACATTTCACGTACAAGTCTGTACTGTGAGTGTGCTGACGGTTTTTCTAGGGTATTGGCATATTAATTAGAAATTAGTTTTATTATATGGACGTCAATTATCGAATTATCCGAGAAAATTTTTATCTGTGGGAAATTGGTTTATCGGAAGAAATAAACTTTATCGAAATTGGTGGCAGCAACTGGGAAGGTCAAGAAATAGTTACGAAATAATGCGACATTTATTTTTTCAATTGAAACTATTTTTTGATAAATCTTTCTAATGTAAGTAAATGTTCAAGGTTGTAATGACTTATAAATCGTACGTTTAATTACGTGGATCAAGTAGAATACCGTATTTTTGGTATTAGAAGCCCGGGCTTCTATTCATTCAAGGAGGTTCAGAGTTCAAAGGCTTTCACCACTTTCTCCATTAAAGGATATATGAAGAAAGCTGGAGAAAGTTCCGGCTAATGTTAGACAACAAAATGGAATTAATGCTGATAGTACGGACGAGTATAATATAAACTAAGGTTCGATCAGACCTGATAATTCAAATCAAACATATCAGATAATACTTGTGAATTTTCGCATCTTCCAGAGTCTCGGATATCTGATCGCATGAAGATATTGTCATGCATTTGAAGCATGCGATAAATTACAATTACACAGGGAGATATCGGGTACCGTAAAACATCTAATACGATGTATTTTACAAAATCGATCTCCAGAACAATGTATAGATTTCTGCACTTTCTCCATAAGGACGCAGAGAGAAAGTAGGGAAAGCACCCGGATCTGTTAGAGACCCGTAGATACTATAAGAGACTGGGTTTTAATTAGAAGCTTTACAGCAATGTCCTTCACTTGCAAATTGATATCAGATGAGACAAACATGTTCTCTGATATTATGACTCAAGGCTTGGAGAATGGAGGGAAAGAAAATATGTGGATGTTCAAGTTGGATGCTGCGATACTGGACCATGCGTGATTTACATCCGAATCTGTACCAGACAGATTATCGATTCCCTGTGGCAGTTTCCGAATCCGAATTCCTTCAGACTTCTCTGGGTCTCGCCCTACCTAACATTCGGATCGGGCTTTAAAAAGAGAATAATTCACAAAATTATTTGACAAAATCTGAAGTATTAAAGAAATTGCTTTAATCCTTAATTAACAGAAATTCGAAAATAAGTGCGACATTATTTTTAAAAATTCATTCAAAGAACTTCAAAAATGTATTTATTCAAAAGGATGGAAACGGACCTACTGATTTTGACAGCAATTTTCTGTGGCATATTTACGACAGAAGTAAGTTTATATTTACGTTCTATCAAGTATAAAATTGAATAACTGATTTTTGTTCTGACTGATGATTTCAATAACTCACGTTGTTTACATATTTTTCAGGTCACGTCCCAATTCATTGATACAGAAGGTAAACTAACTAATTTTCGCAAAATTGCATGTCATTTGAAAAATATGAATTATCTGTTACGATCGGAGCCTAGTTTTCTTAATAAAAATAAGTATTAGAACTAAAAAATTTTTGTTCCTACAGAAATAAATCCAACCGTTACTGTTAATAAATTCAGTGTTGACGATGCATTCAGTACGCCTTGCCTTCTAGTAAATATAAATGCAACCATTGTTCTTGAGCCGAAAACACTGAACAAAGCAGTCAGCAAGGTAAGTCTCTTAGATTTGAAACGAGTTGTTTCCTAAATATTAATTAATTGCTTATACTTTTTTTTTAGAAAACGTTAGTAGAGGTGCCAATGAATGCTACGGAATCAGGGAGATGTGGGAACGGTCAGGACTCACAAATTGTCATTGCCTGGAATACATTTAAATTGTTGTGGCATTTTAAAAAGGTAACTCTATAGATATTAAAAAATTTTACTGTAATACTGTAAAGGACCGATTAGGAGAAAGGCGTCAAATTAAACCCTGGGCTCAATTTAGGGTTTCTTCCTCTTCCCCTGAGTTTTCCTTGACCCTTATGAAGAAGTATAAAATATGACCTATGAACCTGCTGGAATAAATACGAGCCTTGACTTCTAATTGATCATTCACAGTATTTCCACACATTTCCAATGAGGATGTTTCCAATGGCCTACGCGATCAACTTAAATCATAAACCGCTTGAATGTTTGAATTATTTTATCGTATTCAATAGGCGAGAGTTAGTGACGCTTGGTTCGTGGACATAATCCAATTGAGTTACAACACTTCCGAAAAAATACTTGAAGGCAGAGGATTCGAAGGTGATTTCGTTCGTGACTTAATCCACATTTTAATTACTTGATGAAATACTTCAAGTCGAACGGATTTCGAAGTCCTGGTCTTACTAATAATCGTATTCATGCTTTACGTATTGGCAGATTTACATTTACCGGGTGGGATTCAAGTCGTTCGTTCACCGGACCCATTCACCCTTTGGTTGACACCAATTGGAGAATCTTACAGTTGTGGTGTCGCCCAAGAAGTCAAAATTACGGATTCAAAGAAATATGGAAAAGTAACCATTGCATTGCGACGAATTGAAATACAACCATTTGCAGAAATGACTCGGCGCGAATTTGGAGATGGTAAGAAAACGTTGATTTAAATACCTGTGTAGCAAATTAATAATCGGAAACAGAATTTACGTAAAAATTCTGGTTTATTTACAAGATAGTCTAACAGCTTCAATAACTTTTCTGTCTCGCACTACTTTTGTTGAATTCGAATTTATTTCTTTAAACCAATATCACACAGAATCTGGGACATTTTATCAATTAATCTATATCAATTTCCGTTTCATTCACCTGCGGTTGGAAATGGTTCTCCAAATCATTTTGTTTTTCATTTGAAAACTCTGAATCCAATATATTAATAATCTGACGTACAATCGTACTTGGAAGACTCGCAACAGTACTTGCACAACATGAGCCCAAGCATTCGTGGCACTCTTGCTCACCAAACAAGAGCAGATTCGGCAGTTCAACGTATTCCATGTCAAGTTTAGATAAATCACTATCACTGTTGCTGACCACGGACTTAGTTGGTGAAAGTTGAACACTGCTGGCATCTCCGACCTTATGTGCATTATCTGTAAAGGTTTGAGAAAAGATATTTTACAGGGTATCCAAATAAATACGTCCACCTGAAAATGTGCATGTCGATAATATGACGTCTGAATTTCAAGTAACCAACAGCTCTACACCACAGTGGTTTCGCGGTACGGGTTCACGGGCTGTTCTGTAGCATGTTCCTTGTAACTAAAGTCGAAGGATTAATTTTCGAATACGTTTGATTTCGTGCAATACAGATTATCGAGTTAAACATTTTCAACGTGTGAACATTATACGTCAGTCATTTTTTTTGTAATAAGACGAATTACCACGCTTGACGAATTTTTGAGGTGGTTTTCCAAATATGTTGTTCATTTCTTGAGTGTAATTGTTGTAGAGTTCCCGAGCCTCACCATTCGTTTTCATTAATCTTCGGCCCAACACTTTAAATCGTCTCTTTAGTGAGCGATCGGCCTCATCCATATCTTTGGACAGACAAAATAAATGTTATCAAGTTCAGTAACCAAAAACTAAACTATAATTCGGGTATAAAAGAATCAGAGAAATTCAATATACCGGAGAACTTCTGACATAGCTCCGGGGCTCTATTTGCAAAATCGGTCACCAGGTCAGTCGCTTTCTCCAGTTTCTCCATAAGGGTGCTTGGAGAAAGTAGGGAAACGTACCCGGGTTGTAATGGAGACCGGGTTCAATTAGAGACCGGGCTTTATCAGAAGTTCTCCGGTAATTTACTCTTGCGCAATGAGAAATGTTATTCTCAGACGAACCTGTTCCAAACGACCAGGTTTACAACGATACAAATACTGCCTTGATTTATTTATGTATGTTGTGAATTGCTGGAATATTAATAATGTCAAGCAAACCCAATCTAATCACACGATACATTCTAAAGTAGACCCGGTCGCCTCCGGCAGGTGGTCGCCGGAACGGAACGGCTAAGTCTGTAGCTCATAACCTGAATTAGGGTAAATAATTAAGAAATTACACTGTCAAAATGAAGGGGGATTGGTTAAGGTTATTTGCGTCTATTTCTGGTACTATCATTACGTGGTCCTACTGAGGAGGTGGTCCTATTTTAAAAATATAGCCTTACCCAAGGTTGAGTCCGCGTCTAGATCAGATAGAACCACCGTCGTTCCCTCACTAGTCACAGTCGACATATTTCAGGACCCCCTTTTTTGAAATTCTGTTAGTTTACTAGTACTTTTTATATAATTTTAGTCCGTTTAATTGATTTTTCTTTGGCTTTTTCGTCAATAGTTAAAATTAAGATCGAAATTCCAAGATGAACGAGCGAGAGCTGTTAAAAATCAAAACTGAGTCTCTGTTCGCGGGTTTTCAAAAACAAACGAGAACTCAACTCAATGACAGCAGAATGAGTTTTATATCTAGAGCTAGACCGTTTGTTCCGAAATGCGATCACTATCTGCTAGACTCATTGATTGTGTTACGTTCCAGACACACTTGACAGTATGAAATAAAATAAACAATTCGTTTTCCCCTTAAGTCAAATGGTCAAATATGGAGCAATACATATTTCCATAAGGGAAGGGCCAATTTCAATTTGGTTGAGAGAATTTCCCGCAAGAAATAGGCCTTATAGTTTACACCAATCACCGCGTTGTCCGTCACTGGGATCGAACCCTCTACAAAGAAAATATTAAACCTTGTAAGACGGAATCACTTGTCTGATCACATTTCTCGATTCGATCTTGACTCGATTACTTATCTCTATAGTTTTGAATTAAATTCATACCAGACACAATTGATATTTTCTGTACGTAATCGCGTGATCAAACATCGTAACTTATTTTCTCGAGTTGCTTCCCATTTGGCCTAAGAGTGATATCCGGTATCCCCAGTAGTAGTAATAGGGGAAAAACAGGGGTAAAGAATTCAAAGCATGCGTATATAGTCAATGCTACTCCAAGGAAATGAATCCCACTATCAGCGAAGCGACGTTTCAGAGATTATAATTACAATTTAATCATTTTTTTAATTTAAATTTATTTTTAGTCATCTTTTTTTTATTTATGTCCAGCGTTTTCATGTCCTGAGGAAGCCGGCCGTCAGAATGACACAGTTCCATTCGTTGTCGCAAGCTTGCTGGCACTAACTGTCCTATCGACCGTACTGGGTTACGCCGCATACCTTCGATATTTTAAAGTAAAGAAGGTCGAGTACACAGAATACGGTAACATGGATGAAATGGAATATGAATGATTGAAGAGGGGACCCTGCGAAAAGCAGATGAGAATTCATCTCAATTGCGGAATTCACTCCCAATATAAGAACAATATCTGAGTGTGTGTGGTTCGTAGTAAAAATGTCGTCTAATTATACCAATTTAAATGTGACAACAATCCCTAGGTCAATAATGTGGTCATCGTATAATTTGATCTAGTAATGTCATGATAGTTGAAATTTAAAAACAAGATATCGATAAGAATTGACTGCGAGTATCAGTCGTGTAGTAAAATGTCTTCCAGTTTACAATTATTCCAATACGATAATCTTACAATGTCTTCCAGTTTACAATTATTCCGATACGATAATCTTACAATGTCTTCCAGTTTTCAATTCCAACACGATATACAATGTCTTCCAGTTTCCCATACCAGTACATACGACTATGACAATTCATGTCTTCCAATTTCCAGCAGCCGATATGCTGATAAGGATTGAATTTATATATGAATAAAAAAAATCTTTTGTTAGCAGTTATAATATTCACCTACGTAGGATTTAGAAAACTGTTGCTTAAAGTGAAGTGTAAAATTCTGAGACGATTAAACCAAATAAACTGTAAAAATTCGTTAAGCAAGTCAATAATTATTATGCACATAGATAACTCAGTACATTTAATTAATCTTCAATCAAAATTCACTAGAAATTCTTAAATTGATAGAAAGTAACAGAAGAAACAATAATTCGATGCGCGATGGAGTTAGAATTTTCTACACGAAATGAGTTTTGTCGCTCATTTTGACATACATTTCAGATAATATATGGAAAGAATCCAAAAATTTATTTCGAACACTTATTTGGCAAATAATTTGTAACAGCTGAATCCATGCGGATTGTTCGTGAGTCTGCACATCCGATTAGCAGGATTCTGAAGTTTAGCTTGGAGCTCAGACATTGAGTTGATTTCCATTTCAAAGTCGACAGATTTGACGCTTGATGAATGCCATTATTTTTTATCTTCTCGATCGGGATAACCGATGATATGATATTGTTATACACCAATAAATCAAAATCCAAGCGACACAGGCGAAAAAACCGTACTGGACGACACGATGATCCAATCCGAAGCCTCTGAGGAGAATTGAGCGAAATGCCTCACCGGCTAAAGTACATGGCAGAATTAAGCTGAAGTATTGAAGGACAATCGGTAAGCCCTCAATTGGCCAAAGCAGTCCAGCTAGAAGATAATTTGGGAGAACGGCCCCCATCGCAAGCAGCATGGCGTTTTTTTCTTCGTCGCAAAATGCAGCAACAAGAAAACCTGAAGGGAAATCAGAAAACGAATCTTAAATTCCGGTTTTAGATAGTACCATCTAGAACTAGAACTAAACCTGGGGTTGTCAGGGAAAAAATGAGATATACATTTTGTAGAGAATTCTATTGGGGAGCTGAAGACGTCTGAGATTCTAGGTGTAGGATATGCAGTCATCCTCAGGGAGTCCGAATTAGATGGGGAGTTTTGTTGGGGACTCCCAATATACATGGGGTGTGTGCCCAAGGTGTACTTAATGTGGCGCCCTTGAGGGGGTCTTAATTTTAATAAAAAAATTAAAATGGCGGATTGCCCTGAAAATCACTAAACATGTTCGTATTAGTATCCTCTTCAGGTGTGGTACAG
>JAQGCA010001483.1:0-17313 GCA_034698945.1 Protaphorura quadriocellata
TTGGAACACACTGTACTATAGCATTGCTCTGCATGGTTCAGACGGCACGGAACACATAGGGCAAAACTATAAATAGGACCGCGTCGACCACAAATTTTTTTGGGGTATTTGGTCTCCGCTCTCTTCAATGTGTACCGAGAAGCCGGCGTTGTACTACAGGCAAGGCGAAAAGTTTCAAGGCGGGCAGATTTTTTAGACCACACTGTATTATATTTTACCCGGGTATGGTTTTTTTCTGTCACTTCTTTTTTCCTAATTTAGACCAAATCGCAACACCCGGGTACCCGGACATGAACAATGCATAGGCAGCACTATGTAGAGCCAGTCCACTCACACTCACAACATGTAAAATAACTTTAACATGGACCAAAACCAATGGCGATGGCAATGCAAAATAAACGTGGTCAGAACGCTGACCATCTGACCTCAACCACCACCGCCACCTAAGCGGACCCAGGCTGAACCCAGTCAACAACTCTAAAACCAGATGTCAATTCCATGAACCCAGAGAATTCACGGAAATAAAACCCAAAAAATCCAAACACACAAACAACCCAACCAAACACTCAAACCAACCCAGACCAAATCCACACTCAAGACCCAATCCCAAAACTATATTTAGAAACCTAAAAATAATCTGTACCCGCCTCTACTCACCTTACCTTCTACCTTCGAAAGATTTACACAGTTTGAGAATAATGACCAATATCGAAGTGGCTAACAAAATTGTTTCTCAGCTGGATTAATCTACTGATATCAAATCGGCGGTTTACTGGTTTTTCTTATCAAACACAGTATTTTCAGACTCCTGAAATATTTTAAATGAAAAGACCTTCTAGTGCAGACAAATTGATGCAATGATGCTGACAATAAGGGTTTTAAACTGGTGGATTTATTAAGGATTTTTAAAGATTGGCATGTAGTGTGAAATAGTTAATACTTGTGATCGCAATCAATCAAGAGTATTAGTGGTTACATTATATATCAAGACACTATAATATGGTCATTCAACAATTTGGGCTGTTTGCCAGTACAGTGGACTGACCACTGCGCAATCCTAATTAGTAGTAAATAAATGTAAAAAGACTGTGGTCAGTTGACAATAGACTGTTGGGGTTTAAGTTCAGGATTTAGATACATTAAATAGAGCAACAATTAATCGACCTTGTGTTACAGAATGATGATAAGAAGAATTATTCTATCAATTTTACATACGGGAAAATTTATGACAACTAATTTGTATTCTGAAATTACACTTTCGTAATTCTATGGCCAGATGAGGAATTTTATTACAATTAAGAGCTACTTTGTAAGAGGTAAGGTAGGAGTATAATGTTTGTATTCCTTATTTTGTCAAATAACTATTCGTTCTGTCGAACTCGGAACTATAGTTCGAAACGGTGGCTAGGATAAAAAACATTACTTTAGTACAGATATTCGTTTTCCTTTTAGCACCATCAACAGGTTTTGGCCACCCACGTTTAAAAGAGATTCTTGCATGTAATTTGTCTAAGACATAAAAAAAGATGTGCGTATACCTTCCTAAAATGTCATTAAGATATATATTATTCCATGACCAAGTTGCCGTTTCTGCATTTCACAGAACTTATGAACATTCTGAAAATATTAAATAGTTATGTCAAATTGTCGAGGATCCCTATTCACAAACAAAAGGATACAATTGAAGTTAAAATACGGTAAGGCCATCGCTTAATGATTTCCGACCGAAAATCGTGTGATCACTGATCTCGAATCGAGTTTTCTTTCGGGGAGGTAAATTAATAAGGAATCATTTAAGCTGTAAGAAGGACCTTAGACCTGAAGATACAATTTCAGGACATGTAAAATGACATTTTTGACGCAGTGGTTTTTGTCGAATTTATGGGGTGTACAGAAATAAAAATTACTTCAATGTGAACCTGAGAGCCAGAATGTGGTAACTGGAAAAGGGTCGACTCAAAAATTCCAATGTTTGAACTTTCTAGGTCAAGGTGAAGTTGAGGAAAATCTAGAAAAAAATGAAGAAACCAACCTGCGAGGCCACGTTAACATAGCGAGAGAGCTAAAAAGGCGTAGGATAATGTTTTCTTTCTTATTTATTTCTGTTTTCCCTTTATTTCACCTTGACCCAGAAAGGTCAAACTGGAATATTTGAGTCAACCCTTTTCCAGTCACCACGTTCAGGCTCTCAGGTTCAGATTGTGGAAATTTTTATTTCCGTACCCCTCATAAATTCGACAAAAACCACTTCGTGAACGTGACCTGAAATCGTATCTCTAGGTCTAAGGACCTTTCCATTGGTTTTCGACTTTTGGAATCGCGTCAACTTTATTTTTACCAGTAGGTTTGCTCAAAGTTTCGTTCGGGCCGGAATCGGTCTGCTGCACTTATAATTTACAATTTGGACTATGGTCTGCTAGTTGAGATGTGGAATTACACCTACTTGTCCCTGTGAGTACGAATTATGTGGTTAAACAATTTAAACAAACAACTACTTCGTGTTTTGGTTAACCAAAGGAGACTAAACAAATCAATCGAATTGATCAAGTCAGGAGGTCCCGTAGTGAGGAAAGATATTGCCTTTGGAAAAGGTGAGTTCCTCGGTGGATGTTCGATCAAAAGAGAGAAATAAAAAAAATCGCACGCTCGGGTTTGAAGACGATTTTGACTGACCCCGGGCTCGGTGGATTTCTTTTAATTATCTCTTTTGATCGAGCATCCACCGAGGAACTCGCCTTTTCCAATATTAAATTAAATTAACTTTTTTTTCCGCCATGGTAACGGAATAAAAAAAAATTTCCCCGTGGTAACTAGGATAAGGAGAAATTATTTTCGATACGGTGCGCACAAGGTTTTGACCCGCCAGAGGCAACGCATACCTTGGCGTAGCTGACATTGCTCTATGTCGGAGGGCAATTTTCTACGATCATGGGCCATCCAGTCGCGTCTACCTCGGAATAAACAAAAAAGTGTAGAAAATTTAAAAAAAATCAATGTCTGTACTACAACATTATCTACATATCAATTGCTGTCGCCAACATGGCGGGTATCCACCCGACAACGTTATTCCAAAATGTCTATATGAAAATAGCCCTGGGAACAAAACCAGGTTTTGTGTCCAGACGTTCTAAAAGTTGATATTTTTGTTTCTTGGGATTTACGCGGTCTCCTGACTGCAGAATTTGACTAATTTGTTTAGCCTCCTGGGTTAACCAATGTTGCACGATAACCTCTCGCTAAACTCTTTTCGTCCGAATTCATATTTCCCAACATATTTGGAAAAAGATTCCGGTTTTTCCTCACAGGTAACATGATACTTTCTGTTAAACGATGCGATAATGAATGCGATAATAAATTGAGATCGCGTACATATTAGTATAAAACAGAAATAATTGTGAAGTTCAAGAAGTATACCACTTCAAGTTTGATAGCTGAAGATCAACACAACTTCGCTTTGATATAAAAGTATCAATGATAATAATAAATTATCGACATTAATTGAGATCCGAACAAAGCGACTGTGACTGCAATGCATGAATAACTCAAATGATAATAATATTTAAGATATTACACCATTTTTCTCATGTTGATAAAGTTCAACACTAGAATAATCTTCGGTAGATTTTCTTTTCCATTAAAAATTTCGCTTTTCTCTGTGTATCACACAATGGTCCCTTGGAGCGTTGGGCTTGTGCTTGCGGGAGACGAAGAATTGAGGGTCATTCCACTTTTCGTGCCATCAGGAGGGGAAGTCACCTCAAAATTAATTGGGATTGGCATTCTTTGTCTAAGGGAATTACTTCGAACGATGGGGTGATTAAGGATAGGAAGTCCGATCTCATCATGTGACACCATTTTTCTTCCTCCAAGTCCACAGCCTAAACTTTGGCGAAGAGAATTCGATCTCCGAATAAGAATGTCATCTGCATTGGTCATCACATTGAGCGAGTGTGACCTTTCACGAGGGGAATCAGGAAGTGACAGGGAATTACTCTTCACTACTCCATGTTTAGGAACTACTCCGCCCAAGTTCAAAGAACTCGGTGGTGGAATGGGTGGAACAGGGATCGAAGTACAAAATACAGATCCAGAAGAGGATCTTCGACGTCCGTGTCTCACACCAACCCCACCAGTCCCTGAATCTTGAAATAAACTGAAAGCTACTTTTTGAAGCTCTTCTGCATTTGAGCCACCAGGACCTGCTGACCCTGAGGCTCCTGGGCCGCCTGCAGGATGATTCAACGTTGATTTCCGTCTTGAATTATGTCTTTCAAATGTCTTTTGTGCTGAGAAAGGACTTGGGCGTATCAAATAAATGATGTCCCCTTCCTTGATTTTGAGATCACACGAGGGATTGATTATCACATACGACAGGGAACTGCGCCTCTCTGACATTTGCGACAACTGAGAGTCACCACAAGGAAGCCCAAGGCTAAGCATTCTTGATCTAACCAAACTTGAAATTTCGGCTCTCTCAATTAATTGTGCGTGTGAGTCTCGTGTGTCATCTGTAGCTGTGAGAGCTGCGGACGTAAAAGAACCACTCTTATCGGAACCACATGCCCCACCAAAACATCGAGAGTAAGCGTTTTTGTAGTCCCCGGAACTTCCATGTTGGGCGGTTGATGAGAGTCGTTTAAGAGTGTCACTGGAGGAGAAATTCGTTGTCCCTGCACCCTCTCCACCATTATTCTCGTCCCGGCTATTCTCATAATAGTCTTCATCTGCCTCAGTGTGAGAGTCTTGAGTTCGGTAAATTCCGATTGGAATTTCACAAATGGTTGAACACAGCTTTTGATATAGTCGACCGTAAGTCCGTATCCAGAGGTCTTCCTTCGTCAATTGCATCTGATTCAATTTTAGATAAAAGACAAAGTAAGTAAATCAATCCCTCTTTTCAGACCTGCCGTCAAGAGTTTCTTAGATTTAGCGTGTGTACAGACCTAACTCAGTTTAATGAATAAATCATTAAGGTTTAGGCCGTGAATTGAAAAATTGTTTATACTTTAACTACTACGCAGGGTCTAACAAATCATGGCGAAGCCGAGGGAATCTAACAGCGTTATTATAGACACTACCATTTTTGGTTCCAGAGATTCCTGGCGGTCATGAAGTTATTTGGGACCCTGTACTGGGCTTCAATACAATACTGTATACAATATACTCAATACTGTATACTGAGTATACAATACTGAGTAAGAGTGGGAGTTTGAAAAAAATGGAAGTGCCTCTTGATGGGATGACACGCTTGGTTCACTTACGGATGTCAGAAATCCTGAGCCTGGTGCTTGATCAATCCCGAGTAAGAGTCTTACAAACGTGATCAAATAGTCTTTTACAAAGGCCTGGTAAAGGAGCGTATCCAACATTGAAGCAGAAAAAACACTCCCAGCAGCAAATGGTAGTCGAAACATGTAGGAGATATGAGAACCCCGTTCTTTTTCTCTCTGAGGAATATAAGAGAATTGAATTGCTATTACTACATGAACAAAAGTATACCTCAAAAAAATCTACAACTATTCCACGCAATAAAAAATTCATTATGCCTGCCCTCTTAGCAGTGAAAGTCGTGAAAGTGTTTACACTTTCACTACATGGTGGAAGTCGGCCACATGCATACATGGCTATGGCGAGCACAATAGAGACGCGCCTAGCTTCAGTCTCTGTCAAGTTTTGTTACCACCTCAAGTTTCATTTTCAATCCCTTAACACAAAGTCCCGAGCCGAAGAAAATATCTCTAAGGAAATGAACAGAGACTACGAGCCAATCTTACACTTTCACCCATTCCACTTTCTTTCCCCCAAAGTATTTCTGCCTACTTGTCCCGGGCTAACCACTCGCGATTTTTTGCCGATAATTCTGACAATTTTACCTTGACCTAACTAGCCCAACGCCAGCGAACGGCTCCGATTAGTATGCCTCGGAAATATTGTTATTTTCATCGGAGTTCTGTATAGTATAAAATTTATTTTCACGTATAGTGCTAACATATGACCTATGACTTTCACCATGTAAAAGAAAATGACTACGAAATTCAATTCCCGAAAGCATTCGGTCAGTTTGCTGATAACAACGGTTCATGAAGCCCAGATTTCATGACCCGTGTGCTGTGTAAAATTACGCTCTGACAAACGCACATCATTAATATGTCTTTTACGTCACTATATATTTAAGAGCGCCCTGCGCCAGCTATCTCCGGCAATGAAGTTTTATGCGCCAATTTAATATAATAACTATATCGAAAGTTTCCAACCTGGACTGCAAAAAGCACTTAAACACACCATTACATAAAGCAACTCAGAGAAGTATAAAAGACGCCGTGAGCATTAACTTTAGCGATTGTACCTTTTCCATCCGAGACAAGTGAAGTGCATAGGCATCATGAGCTCTGAATTGCATAAACCTCATATTACTTGACTGTGATAATTCTGTGACGATTTTGATATGAGGAAAGACACGAAACATGGTTTGCACAGCTACAATCGTATTACAGTCAGATAAGGTGTCTTCTTCTGCAGAATTTGAGAGTTCTTTGTTGACGACAACGACGCTTTCTGCTAGAGTGATCCCAGCACGAAGTAAATCATCTAGGCAGTCAATTGAACCTAAATTGAATAATTAATAATAATTAATAATTATATAATAAATAATAATAACAATAATTAATAATTATATAATAAATAATAATAATTAATAATTGTATAATAAATAATAATAATAATAATAATTAATAATTATAGAATAAATAAACCCTCGTAGAAGGCAGTATCTATGTGTTGCATCGAAACAAATAGATACTCCGTATTACTAGATAGCTAAATGGCGACCTGGGTCGAGGTGTCAGATGGTGATCTGACACCCACTTATCACATTTATGCACGTTTCAGACCATTCTGAGCAACTTCGAAAACTTGACGTCTGGTGACCTGGGTCAGAGGTCACCTGGCAAAGTCATATTAACACTCCGTGATTCTTGTGACCTTGTGTACCTACCCTGTAAATTTCGTTGAAATCCGTTCACATTTACTGCATGTGACCTCTGGTAACCTGGGCCATAGGTCACCTGGCGAGATCATATTGACACTTGGTGATTCTTGTGACCTCGTGTATCTACCATATAAATTTCGTCGAAATCCGTCAACATTTACCGCACGTGACCTCTGGTGACCTCACAGGTCACCTGACGAGGTCATATTGACACTTGGTGATTCTTGTGACCATACGTACCCTGTGAATTTTGTTGAAATCCGCCAACATTTACTGCACGTAACCTCTGGTGACCTTTGAGGTCACCTGGCGAGGTCATATTAAAACTTGGTGACTCTTGTGACCTTGTGTACTTACCCTGTGAATTTCGTTGAAATCCGTCAACATTTACTGCACATGACCTCTGGTGACCTCAGACGTCACCTGACGAGGTCATATTGATACTTGGTGATTCTTGTGACCTTTCGTACCTACCCTGTAAATTTTGTTGAAATCCGTCAACATTTACTGCATGAAAAGTGTCGACTGACAGACGGACAGAGGGAAGGACAGCTAACTACCCCATTTTCAGAACTTTTTAGAAAGCTTCGTATTTAGGTTAATTCGTGAGTTTTTGTTGAATTAGGGCAGTTGGGTTTGCTGTGTAATATAATATTTCGCTGTAATATTCTACTATATACATAATAAAATAAAATGGCTTGTCTTACCATGGAACCAATATATCATTGGAAAGTTTGACACCGCATCCAAGAAGAAAGGTTCAGGGGGGCGCTCAAGGAGAAGAATAATTGGGTTAAGTTTTCCTTTGGGACGAAAATGGGCTCGCAGAGGAACAATGAAGTTGTATATGGCCGTCGAGGCATAATCGGCTGCTAAGATGATCGTGCGATTCTGCCAGTTGTAGTCATACGCAGTTCGATTTGCACAATGTTCACAAGCCTACCAAACACACATCATTCACATGATAACATATTAAACTCACTGAAACTATCCTTAAGGGGCGTTTCACCGCTTCAAGTGTTCAATGTACAAATATTAGGTCCAATTAGTGGTTCATTGACATTTGGATAGTGGAGGAATGAAGGAATTGTCGGATGATAGAATCGGTATGACAGATCAGCAGTTCCCTTTGAAGAGGTCTAGTCAGGATACCGGACACGGCAATCCTATGTTCAAATCTATTCTCCAAAAAGTTTAAGAACTGTTAGCAGATTTTTTCTGCAACTTTGCAAAACTGGATGTGTAACTAACGTTTTCCAGGGTATGATTGGTCTCAAACTGTCAAGACATATAAACACACGCTTCAACGAAAATAATTGCTCATATAAAGGTTGTAAACTCGTAACGGTGTCTGTACACGAATTCATGAACATAGAACGACTTCACGAATAAGTATATCGGGAATTCAACACGAAGAAATTAAGAGGTTTTTATGCACTCCCATCAGCTATTGTAGCTAAACAAAATAGACGTAACTATTCCAGATATTTGGTGCTTTTAGAGTTTGAACGAAGGTTGATATCCCGTGCGGTTATGGTAATTTAATTTCTTCGATTTTATGATGATACCGCCGAATAGACCAAAAAATTATACATAATGTGTACCTTAGCTAGTTGCAAACAGCAAAGTGGTTTTTTATCCCTAAGGAGATAGCAGAGTGTTGGCGTGACGCCAATGTAAGGTGACACCGGTGGAAATCCCTTCACAACTTGTGGATTTTTCTCTGTGGCCCCAATCCATGGAACTTCATCTTCAGCCTCGTCACCACTAGTCCCACCTCCATCCGAGGATCCCATCGTCGGGTCGTTATTATTTCCCAAGTGGGGACCATCAATTATTGGAAGGGACTCGGGCACTGGGAGTATACTTGGTCTTCGAATGTCTGCGAAAAAAAAAACGCAATTTATTTCAAGAACAAAGGAATAGTCGAGAGCCTGACGGCTAAGCTCATGTTATAGTTATAGACTCCTACATTATATTTTATTCATGAGATAGGATTGAGTGGGATTGGACAGCACAAACACTAGACAAGTGCACATTCTGAATGAGTGATGTAATAGTAACCGGGTAACCTGATATTCAGGACTGATGAGATTCCCTGTTTGCAGAAGAAAGACCGGCCTATTGGACTAACTGACTGGTATTATATTTGCACAAAGAGTGTCGTCTAAGAACAAAAGAAAGAATTTTCTTACTGGTTCGTTGATCAACTGCATTGGTTGGAAGGGTAAGAAGATTTCGATTTGGATTTGGACTGACAGATAATTTTCTCTCTTGAGTTGGTAAACACTCAAATGGTTCTACAGCAATTTGAATCGTTGTGTGCACCAGAGAATCTTCCATATTCCCGGTCGCATCAATGGAATTCCCTGTTCTGATTTTGTGACCTCGTTCTGCTGCTGCCCCCGCCGAAATCGTCTCAGATGACTGATCCCCTGCCGGCATTGTTGACGGGGATTCCTCTTGGTCTTGTTCGCCATTTTCTTCACCCGGATTTGTAGCGGATCCTGACCCTGGTGCTTGGGCCGTTGTTGGAGAGCTGGAATTCCCACTCACAAAAGCAGAGTGCTCTTCTTTGGTAATACTCAAATAAAAACATAAATCTGATTTCCTCATGATATGTCGTGGACCAGGATTGAGTAGTATAGTGTCTTCATAGAATTCAGGGAGTTGGGCTGGTCGAACGCCAACCAGGCACACGCCATATTTTCGGTGCGAGTGAAATGAAGCATAAGTGAAACTTTTCCCTTCGTACTCGCCAAAAAAACGAGAGTCAGCTAAGCGTATATGATAAATCTCATTTCCAGAGCATTTCCCGTACAATCGTTGCCACTCTTCCTTTGACATCTGACCTTCCCTATACAAAATATTGGAGAAGCAGCTTGAATGAGTTATGAATGGCATGTTGGTGGGAGTGAATGGAATGACTATTGAGTATTGAGCCACCCAGTCAAGCTGGCGAGGCCTAATAGGCCTATTCAAATGAGTTAACCAATGTGGAAAACTACTTTAATCCAGTTCATCCGGGCTTGGCGCTGGAGCTGGACAAAGAGAAAGTGAACTTTCTCTGATTCATCCTACCCAACTCCATAAAGACCAAGGTATCGTTAAAAGAAGTGAAGCTAACAGGGTATATACTTTCAGGATTGACTCTAAACCAACACAAGGGATTTTACCATGTTTCCTGAGCATTTCAGCGGGTATTAAATATTACACTGCAATTTATTTTGACATCTCAACCGCGCCCTAACAAGCATACAGTATTGCAAAATCTCCCAAACCACCAATAATTGGTAAGCAATCAAAAAGTAATTCCCGACGCCGTCCTGTGATACTTGACATTTTCACCGGATGTAATTTTTTTACATGTGCAAGGGGATTCCTTGTTAGATGAGGATTGCCGCTGAGCTTTAGGCACATGTCAAACCTAACTTTGCTGAGATACACACAAAGAAACTTGCTGGACAGGATTGGACTACTTTACTGGTTTTGGACAAGGCACATAAAATGTAGAAAACCCGTAAAGTGAAAGCACTCACTGTCCTCGGGATGTGTGGAGTAAGAGCGTGACTAGAGTTGAGGAACCCGGAAATAAACAGTTGTTGGCAAGTAGAGCATATTTAAACTCATCCTCACAAACAACGTGTTCTGCGAAGCGAACATGGAGCTTATTCTCAGGTCTAAGGATTTGTACGTACTGTGGAACGACTGGAGCAAAATCCTTCACCTGAAACCATGACCAGGAAATCGGGACAAAAAAGTTAATTAACTTTCCAAAAGCCCACAAAATTTCAACCTTATTTTAGGCTTGCTTACGGCCCATGATCTCAAAATCGTGTGCTCATCTGCAGCAGTTTTGTCCTGATAATTCCGACAAGCCAAGATGAAACAAGCCTCAGCTTCCCCCATTCTAGCCCTCGTCAAATCCGCATCTTTAAGGCAAGACCCTTGAATATAAATTACCTGAACCATTCATGGAAAAAAAGTTATCAGTCATTCATGAAATCTTTTTGACAACTGAAAATAGAATTCTGATTTTGAGATTTAACTAATAAATTACTCTTTGAGCCCAAATCGGCACTTGAAGTATCATCCTCATCGTGGGATCCAATTCCATAGGAGAAAGTAGAACGACGAAATAGTCCTATTAGAGAATGAGAATCAAGAGGAAGTCATTATATTTCTCTGCTTAGGCACCGCGATGCTGGAATCGCACATTACAGACACCGACATTTATCTCAAGCACTGAATTTCAAATTCCCTACTTCTTGAGTTTTTTGCAAGCCCAGAGTTCTAGTGCAAGTCAAGGGAATTTTCACGCGGTTCAATGAGATCTGGTTAAGAAAGAAATGACTTCCTTGAAGAGGCAAAAGAATCCGGAGTCTGACGTGGTTTGCATTTAAATTTGAAAAAGGTTAACAAGGGAGCTATTTCTCGTGTTGTCGACTGATATCTTATCCAAAGGTTAAAAGTTCCTTTCGACCTTGCGGCATAGCATTTTTACTTTTACATGTTGGTGATGAATACGCTATGTACATTAACCACAACTTTAGGCGGTCCCTGCTGACATCGTGACTAAGATTTCCAGAAAAAGTTGAGGTAGATTTGTGAATTCAAAAAAAAATCTTATGTGGGACTTAATGGGTTCTCGGTTACATAAATCGCATTAATGGTGCTGTGCCCAAAAGTTTTGAAGGGAGAAATAATACAAGTTAATGTTTTATTTTCGCTATTAATTTGCACTCCGCCTCACACGTCAAATCTGAGAGATTTTGGATCTTCAGCCGTTAGATATAATTATCTATAAAATATATATGTATATCACACTCTTTTGGGATCTCCCTGACTCGGCATTGGTCAGGGTCAGGGAACCCAAATCTCATACATAGCGGCGCCGACTATAGACGAAAGCCTGAATATATCCTGAAGCAAGTCCAGGGGAATGAATTCAATTCGTCATAGTGGTTTCCTTGTCAGATTAGTTAGAAGATTTCCGGAGATGTAAGTGGGTTAGGCTATGAACAAGAGAATGCAGTTTAATGCGGGTGAAGAGATGAGAGTAACCTCTGGAATTTTACATCGGAATTGCCTTGAAGAAAAACTCAACGCAATGATGAATCGGAGTGCTAATACTTACAAGTTGACCATGAAGACTGTTTAGGTGGGGAAAAGTTTTTTATGCGGGAAATCTCTCTGTAAGCTCTAGAAAAAGTTTCCGGGACTGACATTTACATTTGTCAGTGTCTTGTAGGAAAGCCTGAGTTGGAAACAAATTCGAACGAATGTATCCGGCCAATTCAGGATTTTGCACGCTACGGTATTGCGGGAACGGCAAATACTTGCCAAGTTAAACATTGAAAAGATTTGGACAACTTTAATTGCTCGAGTTCAGATTCATTAGCACACTGGGCTTCAGTTTTGCTTTTCGAAAAGCTTAAGAGCTGAATGTTGACAATCAGATTTAATCAACTTACTGTAAAAATGTCAGAGACTTTTAATTAAAAACTCTCTTGTAACCTGCAAAAGTGGATGAGCGTAGAATTCATTAAGGAAGTCCATGATAGTGTCCGCGTGTAGTGTCGTACTGCATACGACGACGTGTCGTTCATGTTGGGCCCGATGACTTGAGTATGACCCACCTAATTTTTGTCTTTCCATCCAAGTGAAGGCCAACTGTTCAAACTGTGTTGGAAGAACTATCAAAGCTATGCATATCATTGCCACCATAAAAAGTTGACTCGGCCAAATATCTGGAACCTGCAAATGTTTATAATTCTTCAAGTAAGCTTTTCTCTTCGCGACTCAAATTACTGCGTGCTCACAAAAGGCCGGAAACAGAACACGGACTTGTAAAATCTAATCATCTTTCACTTTAAGCTCAAAAATGTTTTCCATACTATTTTCACTCTGTCTAGAGTAAACCCGGGCTTCGCTTAGGTCCAAAATAATCATGTGTGCGGTTCCTTATCTAAATTGACATAAATAACCAAGATTAAGTGGCAAGATTCGGAGACGTAATTGTGATATAGAGCTATTCAATTTCAAATTTCTAGCGTAATCGGATCTACATAGTATCCGAAGGAGACTGCTCACCGTACAGAGTTAATTAAATAGCACTGAAGACCGAAAACAAATTACAATGGAGATTGGGTGGAGTTGGAGAAAGTCAGATTTTCTCTTATTTCTGTGGACTTCATGTTGCGCCCGGTCTGAATAGTATTTTTATTTCGCTCTTAGCACATTCTTCTGGAATTTTAATTTTACTTTTAAGAGTTCTCCAACTCTACTGTATCGCCTTGTACACGGTGGTTCCTAACAATTTTCTCCGTTTCACCAGCCGAACCAGGGCAAGCCGGGAAAGCCTGGTATTTGATCGAAAGTCTTATAGAGGATCTAGCACGCTAAAACGTTTGGATATCTACAGTTCACAGCGCAGTGCAAATTTTTAAACGAAAGGATTTTATTGTTTAATGCAAAATGATTTCATGTAGTTGATTGCTTTATGTTAGAGAAAAAAAATCAGATTTTACCATCCAAATGACTTGCCAGCAAAAAATCGACAAAACCTCCAAACCGGTCGATCAAAATTTTAAAAATTGTATAAAATTATGGCAGGAAAGATGGCATCGACAAGAAATTATTTTGGATATGTTTTTGTCAAAGAAGGCCGACTTTTCTGTATCTCTTCATGTCGATTTTCACTTAAACGCTCGTCAGTGCCGCTACTCCAATCGGATTTTCAATCGGAATAGATCCCTAGATCCTTCATAACATTCTCTACGAAATGCATGTCTCGCGTATTGTCCGACTCGCCCAATTGGTCTGGGCAAAAAGTTACGCATTACTTGAATATTGATTACGCATACTGTGTCGTCTTTGACAACTCACGTTAGTAAGCACTGAACTTGAATACATAACGTTTTTTCTCTCAGGTTTGCTCTACCTTTCCAGGTTGGGTTGTAGAGGGAAGCAAGTGGTTATGCATAACCCATGTATAATTTGGAGGTTTCAAACTAATCTATCTGATTCAGAAGCGAAACGAATCCGTGTTTGTAATTACATTTTTGGGAAACGACGACGTTCGTTTCGATTCCACTTTCCAATTGGAACGAAACGACAGCAAAACGGAAATCCTTAGACTTCACAATTTCCTCAGCTCTAAGTTTTGTTACAAAGTAATTCCACTTCCAGATTTATTTCCATTTCAAAGAGGTTCCTAAGCGAACCGATCTGTCCGGATCTGTCTGTATAAATAAAGCAGCACTTTCATAAGCATCGACGGTTTGAAGAAGATCTATAGTGTTGATTCCTTCCCCAATATCTTGAGAACTAATTCACAGTTTACTCAAATGACCTGTCTAGCGCATTATGAATAATCTTATGCCAGTATTGGCCGCGCAGTTTGCTCTTCGACCTTTTATGAGCACAAAATATGCATTCCTAGGACCATTAAATGGTAATATGGTTATTTGCGAATTACAAAATCTCCGTATCCGACTGTGGAGAAAGTGACTACTACAAAGTACGTGGATTGAAAGAGATCAAGGCGACGGTGACCAGCCCGTTGAAAATGCTGAACTCCACATACACTTGTGAAGACGAGGCAAATGAGGGTTGCAGACAAAATTGTGAGTTGCTGAGAAAGTGCTGATTGACTCCTTTGCATGGCCCGATGCAAGTCATTAAACATATTCTCTAGAATATTTAGAACATCGAAATAATTAGGTTTAAACAAGGTACTAAGTGAGAACACAGAACTTTTGTGTGAATGTTAGACGCGGTGGCAAAGCCTCAGTTCCTTATTTCCTCCATGCATTCACATAAGTTCTCAATCGATCGTAACCAACCTCGTCTCTCTCCGCACCCAAAGACTTTTAACTCCAATTTATCTAATTTTAATTAATACGAACGGCACTTTTAAGAGCCATTTAATTAGTCAAATTAAATTTTCAAATGTCGGGTCAACAGTGCAGTGTTGGGACTATAGTCATACCCAAAATATTTTGACACCTTCCTCTTAAGATGAAATGGTTGTCAAATTATTTTGGTCATGCCATTAGGAGTTCCGATTGGCCTCGAAGCACGTGACATCACCAGGGTCAAAGTCAAAAGGGAAGATGCGACAGAGTCAAGAGATTGCTTTCTATTCTTCACATTTCATGGTTCTAAAGCGAAGGGTTCATTGGATAATATCCTATATGAAATGCAGTTTTTGATAATTAATTATGCAGGTTGAAAATGGCGAAGAACTTCGGATTTTTTTTGCTCGTAACCGCCAAAGCAAGGTTTATATTAACACTGCGTAAAAGAGTGCGGCGCGCCAGTACTGCGACCGGAATAGAATGTCGGACGGAGATTTCAAGATTTCATCGTCCATCCACGTGATAAGTTACATGTTGACATACAATTAGTTATATATTAAAATATAATTCAGTTTATTTACAGTCGGAATTGAGGACACTCTCTGATAAATTAATGTGACGTATTCTCGATTATATTTGTGTCCTACGAAGTTGATGACTTAAATAAGTACGTGTCTATGGAGTTGATGACATTAATACGTTTCCAACCCATTCCAGTCCTAACAAGTTAATCCTGCAAGGAATCCACGTACTTGTTGTTGGAACATCCGACAATGACAGAAGATTCAACCCCGGGGGAGCTGATGTCTAAGATCACACCTTATTTCTGTTTTTAATTAACTCGGGTTATTTTTGTTCGTGTGATAAACCAATTATTTATATTGGTGGATTTCAATTTATGTAAGGTCAATATTTTTCTTTTTGTTGGACTGTTTCGTTATGATTTTCATTTCTTTTCATTAGTATGTTTCGGATTAATTAGGTGGGAGGTGGTTTAATATGAAAGCAATGATTAAATATTAAATTTGACAATTTTGTCACTCAACACAAACTCCATTCCAATGTTTCCTTTACATCCATTACAATTGTAAAGCTTACCTAAAGCGTACTTAGCCAACCAGCAGTTGAGGAAAACTGGAACGAAAAGATTGTGGAGTGGAGTGTAGAAAATAGTTGCAATGAACGGAACTGTTGCCACGAGTTCCAATGTGAAGCGGCGGGTTAGAAGTTGCTGGAAGATATTACCCTAAATCGTTGGAAAAGTAAATACAATGGTTTTGTAGAAGTGCCTTTGAGAGCCCACTCATAATATTCTCGAATGGTTTTCGGGATAAAATGAACCACTATAAGCAAACAAACAACGCTTTTGAAAACCAAGCTTTGTACTTCCTATTCCCTTAATATACCGAGGGTTCCATAGTTAACTACGAAGTGAAAGTATTTTACAAACTAAGTAGTTTGTCCCCTTTTCTATTGAAAAAATACGAATTGTCCATTCAAACTTTTGAACTGTGGGTTCAGAATAATCCATAAACGATTAAGAGCGCGTTGAAGCTTCCTGGCTATAAGCTTACTAGTCACTAGTCACGAGATTGTTGTGTACTTTCACTTCATACTTTGCCCGGACTGTTGTACGTTTTAGAGTACCAACTTTCGTTTTGGATTTCTTCAAGATATCTATATATATATATAACTTTCCAATCAGTTTATTCTAAGAAATATATTCACCCAAAATATTCAGTCATTTCGAGAAAGGAGGGGCACAAACCTTATGGGAAAATGTACGCGATTGGAAATCGCTCGGATTTTTATGTTGTAACCAATGACATCCTGAACAACTTCTGTGAAGGTCCGACACCAAAAGTCTAAGGGTTGTATTTAATGATACCCGAAATATACTGAATTTGGTCCTTAATTAATATTGAATATGGCCCCTACTTACTTTCGCCACATGTTGTTCGGTTGAATCACTGATGTGGCATCGGTAAGAACCCAAGCCATAATCGTTCTTCGAACAAGAAAACTTTGAAAACTTTGTCGAGCTAATCCTTCGTCAACTCATCACACGCTTTGTAATTCCAGCAATTCTTTCTACGCTTGATGATATACCGGCTTATATTGGCGACCAGCTTGTATAAGAGACCGGTTTCAATTGGAAACCGACTTCTATTAACAGAATCGATAATCTAGATCGGCATCTATTAGAGATCCATCTATTTTGCGATACAGTACCCGTAAGAACACTTCAGTTGAGCGAAGGACGACAAGTGACTAGTGGATGGGTGACACGTATTTCATATGGGTTATTAGACCATACCATACACTCCATGCATTTGAGTACGACTTGGCGAATCGTGTATCGGCTCGGTGCGGGTAGAGGGCTATAGGCTTGTCGTCTCTATCAGTACGGATATACGTCCACTGGAAGTTGCATTGTGGTCGTTTAGGATAACAATTGTAATT
>JAQGCA010001484.1:0-17305 GCA_034698945.1 Protaphorura quadriocellata
AGAACCGAAACCGAACCGAAACCGAACCGAAGTTTCGGTTCGGTTTCGGTTTGGACTTAAAACCGAACCGAACCATTCTTTCGGGTTCGGTTCGGTTCGGCCAGAAAACCGAACCGATCGGAGCCCTAGTCACACGTAGCTCGTTAATAGAGTGAATTGCTTCCTTCATCTGGAGAATGACGAAAATTATTAACTCCCTCTATTTCTGTCGACGGGTTTGTCTACCAGAGGAATCTCGCTGTTATATTCAGAGTTGCATAGAAATCTCACAACTATAGTTGATTTGACAATTTGATCACAAATCACGAATATGCATGACAGTGATGATGCGTGGTAACGGAATGGCTCCCAGCGGTGCGTCACTTTAGGTGTACTACATTCGATTTGGCCTACGTATATCGCGTATATCCTAAATCAATTCAATCCGTTAGTAATTTATTGCAGGTCCTACGCCAATATTCGTTATCAACATAGAAAATTTAAGAAATTCGGCCATTTCTTAGTTTGCGCTAAAATTAATTTCAGACTTCGCAGAAAGTTATATTTGTGTGTGATTTTTCGGATGTTACGGGTTAATAGACACCACTTATCTTTTAAAAGGTGAAAAAATATGAAATTGTCTAAATGATTTCGAAATGCGAGGTCTTAATAATGTGTGGGATGCACACATTATAGAGAATTTTATGTCTAGTGTTGATGAAATGTTGAAAATGAAGAACTTTCTTTACTGAAAGGAATGTGTTTGCGCGTGTTCATATAAAGCAGAGAATTGGATATAAATATTACATGCTTATATACCGTGAATGACCCAAATCCCGCCCTGGTGCCGTAAAGTCTGGTGCTCAAATAGTGCCCGGGTCTTTATCCAGTTTTCTCCATATAACCGTACGGAAACAGTGGCGAAAGCCTGTGACCTCTGAACGTGCCTTAATGAATACGGTGTGGAACTTATAATAATTCCTTCGTTGTACTTTTCTCCGCCTTTCCTCTAATGGCACAACAGGTAGTAGTCTACCAACTGTACACATTGATATAGCGGTAACTTGTCCGTTTATTTATTTGAATTATATACGTAAAGGTTAAAAAACTAGTCGACTTAACAATACTTTTCTGATTAAACTCAATTCGAGAGGAGTTTTCTGTTCCCAATTTCCATTACGGGGCCAATTAAATAGTTGGAACTACTTCGTATTCCTGCGAACATATGAAGGTTAGAACTTCATTTCCTATCCATAGAACTTCTTTTCTAGTGTAAACAAAAGTATTATTCTGGGGAAATGGGACATGGTTACTTTGTTCTATCCATCATTAACGAGAATAACGACTCTATTCCCTTTCACGATAAATTGAATCCTACCCCAAAAAGTACTCAATTTTCAGAACTCGGGTTTGACTAGACTTTTCTTGTTTGTATTGTTTGCTCTTGTTCGACTCAAAAATCAAATGAATTTGTACCACATGAGACCTAATGTCATGCCTTTCGCAAAGTGCGTGTAACTGCTATAACATAGGTCGACAACACACTGAATTGGACCCAAATCGTAACAAATAAAGTGAATATCAATTTGCGTTTACTTTCTTTAAATTGGTTTGCCTACTTTCATATAAATTGGTGGTACAAGGTATGGGTATTGGGACCAAACCTATATTTTCATCTATTATTTTGAATCTGGAGGTGTTATTTTGTTCCGTATTCCAAAATATTATCAAAACATTCGCTCACCAAGGAAAGAGATATACGTTTTGTGCGGAATTCTGCGTTGATTGCACTAAAGCAGGCGACACACACGGCACGCGAGATTTCTTAAATAAAAGTGAAATAAACAGAAGATATGCCGGAACTGGAAAAATATTTCAGTTTCTCATTCGTCAGCGCCGCTGTGAGTCCTTACCTGAATGGAACGACATCGTAAAAATGAGCACGCTCCAGATACGAGGGTTGTTTCGGAATTGGGTTTCGTTTTAATCTTATAATTCCAAAATTCTGAATTGAATTCCTCTCATTCCCTGACAATGCTTAGGAACGCACACGAAAATTCAAGAGGTTCCACCCAAAGGCTCGATCGCGATTCTTTATTTGTTGTATTCTTTATTGATGGTTTTATTTCTACTAACTTATTTTTACTAATTTTTATTATTTTTGAAAACTATAGTAGCATTTAGTGTGTCCAGTTACGAAAAGAAGACGTGAAGTAATTAATACGAATTGTATGATTATGTCTTATGACTTTGACACGGAAATAAATCATATTCTATTCTATTCTATTCTATTCTATTCAACTTTTAATTTTGGCGTTTAGCATGGAAAAGACGTATTTTAAGCAAATATCGGTGATTACTTTTTTAAAAAAACATGCGAAATGCGTAACCGAAACTTATAAAATTGGGTCGCAAATTTCTAACTTGGTGCAACGAGGTCAAATACGAAAAACGCTTTGGTGGACCAATTTCTGCCAAAACTGAAGATATATACTAGGTACTCGTCTCTATGATTTTTCTCCACTCAAGAAAGAAATATTCTCCAAACCCGATGAGCATGTTTTGGGTTCCATTTTGTCGGAAATCACTTAATCGACTTTTTAGCATATGAAAATATAATGGATAGTACACATTGTTGCTGTCTGGCCAATTTCAAATACGCATTCTGAAATATACAAATGTGGAATGTGATGGGCGGGCTTTCTCCTCAAAATTACAAAGTTCTGGCTCAAAAAGCCAAAGTTGTAGAATTTAAAGTGAAGAAAATAAAATTTCGCGAACTATCGGACTTTATCTATAGCCAAGGCCATGCATCAAGCTATTTTTACCAATCATGACAATTCGAAAAACACTTCAGGGGAAGTGCTATTCAGATTATGAGAGATTATGAGAAAGTGAAAGCGGGCGTGCAAAGTTTTTCAACACTCGTCTGAAATCTTTTTTAAAACGGGACAGCTTGAATTAGTAATGTAAATATTGTTTTAACTCAAGTTGGACTACATTGAAAAACAAAAAAATGCAGTTTCAGGTAATTAATTCTCGTTTAATAATTACGCTAGTGCGAAACTAATTTCGAAAACAACCCTCGTATATATTTTTGGAAGGAATAAGGGGCCTTGACCATAAGGATCCGGCTCTATTTTAGTTATGTTGTGCCCAAAGTGACCCTAAAAATGTGTTTGTTCGAAACTCGGCAGATCACTTCGTCTGGCCCAGTACGAAATCGAAGGTCGTATTACGGTCACAAGATGACCTTGTGAGTGAGATCAAGAAGAGTCAGTATCAGGTTTCAGCTTCCTGTGATCACACATACTCCGTTCAGCGGTCCAAAAGTTATAATATGAGAGGTCACCAGCTGAAACTTTGTAAACTGATAATCCTGGAACTCACGGTTCAAATGACAAGACACTTAACCAAGGTCATCTGGTGACCCTACCGTTACCGTGGCTGACCTCGGGGAGTAAAACGGAGTCAATCTCCAAGATAAACTTGTGGCACAACATATCAAATCGAGCCGGATCACATCCGATTTCCTTATTACGTAGGTCCGCTGTCGTTTCATCGTCTTGAAAATGTTGCCGACATTAATTTTAACATCTCTGTCAGGGTAAACCACAAAGTTTATAGAGGTCTTACACCTGAACTTTAGCAAAGACTCTTTCGATAAGACTGCTTCTCTATGATAGATCAGATCGACTTGAAAACTTTATTCCACTAGACCCCACCCGGCTGAAAGAATTCAGCAGCATTTGTAAGAAAATGTCCACTTAATAAATTACGTATTAAGATACGTCTGTGCAACCCAGACGGGAAGACAATAATCCACAAGTTGTATTATATGTAGGTATCTAGTATTAACGCAAAGACTTGGGTATTTACTAGTCTTTTGAGATATTTAATTCCACTATAATGTAGTCAAAGTGCTTTCTAAAATTGAATTTATTGTCGAAGAAAACTCCCCGATAATCAAGTTTTTACCTGCCCAATTTCGACTCCATTTGTTTCAAGCTGTCTTGCAAAATCATGTGTATTGTATATGCTTAAATATCATAACCGTTTTCGTATAGTAGTATCAAAACTTCACGGCGAATTATACCGAACCATTTAACTAAAATTACTAGAGTCTCACTCATTTAAGAGATTATGTGTTGGATACTTTTTCCACCGGCATAAAAAGCTAAACCACCAGCACGTGTAATATTTATAATTAAAATAAGTACGTAAGAAACATTCTGCCAAATAAATTAGCCTTCGGTTAATAACCTGGAATTGGATTAAAACGCATACAAGAAAAAGTGGGGTAAAGTGTGTTGAGTTGACGGTAGACGATTCTGAAATTGCTAAAATGTAAATCCCAATTTGTCAAGATTTGAGTACAGAACAAATCCACTGGCTTTGTTTAGCCAACAAAACGTTGTGTGTGTGTGACTTTGCTAAAGTAAACTGCCTAGCGTACTCGTCTGACTCCGTGGACTTAATGGTATTAATTTATGACCCGGCACGACGCACTTTAGAGTGATTGTCAACGTGACTTGATTTAACATTCAGGTTTCGTTTCGGATTTTATTGAAACTGAAAGGCGAGTAGATAGAAATGCCTTCATTCGACTATGCGGGTTTCCTCACGTTTTTCTCCGTCCGTGTTAAATATTTTATCCCAAGACTTTCCTCTCTTCATTCTACTGTCCCAAATGGTTAACTCTCATTTGATTCCTGTCAACCCGAGAACTTTGCTTGTGCAGATATAATCTTATAAAAACTCGGCAAATTCGAAATACGAAAACACTCCAAAATACAAGGATACGTCCCTGTTTTGGTCGTGAGTGAATTATTTGTTGAAAGACTCGAATTTAGGCGAGTGGTCGTCACTGCATACCCTGAATTTGAATAATTTTCAAGAAAAACTTTTCGCTCTGCTGTTTCGTCGTTCTAAAATTGAATTGAATTCCCTCGAACCAGATTCATCAAATCCCAAAACTTTCATTGATTGCCGTAAGCATTTTACATAAAGTGACCATACATTCCAGGCCTTTGAGAATATGGTGACCATAACTGAGCGTACTCTATTCCAGAATATAAATACTCTATTGAAATTCCTTTAAAATTAGTGTTGGTTGTCTATCCTACTTTTGGCCTCTGTCCCCATTTTGTCAAATATCGTCAAATATAATTTTGCACCCCATTTCAAAAATATTTTGTAATTAAAAGTGTTTGCAAATATTGATCACTTTATCCTAAAGTCCTCTTTTCTCCATGTCTACCAATATTATTATCCCGTTTCACTTACCTCCCCTGTCCTATTCATTTTAGTATGTAGTTCTTCCCGGGATGAGGATTATGTAGTACCTACTACAACATGCTTTTATAGCATTTGAAATTGTTTGATTCTGTACTTTTGACTTTTGCCCTCATTGATTAATCAATGTTCGGCATTGTTATGGCAAATGGTATTGGCGACATAAAGTGAATTAATACACCTTCCGAATTTCTGGAGTTAGAATATTAAGCTCAGCTCTACTCTATATAAAAATTTTGAACTACAAAGGATTCGGTAAAATGTGTCCACTTATTCCGGGAGTCTTCGTCCTCCCATCTACTTTTAAATTTTGTATCGAAATGTCCTAACATACCTCCTGTCATTATTTTGGACAAAATAGACAAGTATTTGATTTAGCGATTTGACAGTAACCTCATTTTCTTTAACCCTTTCGCAGGCACGAACGCTTAAAGTCGTCCTGAAGTATTTTTTACGTATGAAATATCAAATATGTTTTATGGATCATTATGACATTAATAAAGAATTCTCTGACTCTGACTCTGAGTGACGACCTTAAAGCAATTATGCCTGCGGGATGGTTAAAACAAAATACTCCTTTAGTCACGTAAGGTTTAGCAGAACAAACGAAGAAAACTTACCTGTTTTTAAAACTCTTGTGACATTTGGAGATTACATATATTTTTACATCACAATTTTAAATGAAGGTCCACGAAAATCACTAATCTTTTTTAAGAAAAACAAGGAAAGGTTTGCTGTTGTTTAGGATAAAGCTTCAATAATAATTCTCACTCTAGATTCGACTTAATGGAAGGACATTGTTGTGAATTAAATTTGAGTTAGTTGAGGATATTAAGTTTGACCCATTTGATGAAGAAAAGAGTCAAAGCCACAGGTATTTGTGGAGGGAGAAAGTAGGTTCAAAGAGAAAGTCATGTGTGTTCCTTTCTCTGTTCACATAACTCTACAACTGAACTGTGAAGCAAAAGAGAGGAAATAGGGAAGTAAAAGCTGGAACTAGGAGGTAGAGCTGGAGCTAGAGAATATAAACAACTAACATAGGCTAGCATGGAAAACCCTAGCTCCTGCTACTTGCTACCAACAAAAATCATTAAAATCGATGGCTACAGTCAACATGTGGACTTTGTGAACAAGTCAAAACATTCTTTCATGTTTTATTTCCTTGCAAACACTTAACTGAACTCATTCCGACACCCCCAATTATTGTTCCCAACAATCAATGTAACAACGATATTTTGAAAAATTCATGAAGTAAGTAATTGAAAAATCAGAGATCATGGCGGTAACATATATAATTTGGCTTGGAACGTGGTTAGGGTTCTTTGCACTAGATGGGACTAGAATTTGATGAAATTATCAATGGAAAACTCGGATCGGAATGATGACGACGGAGGTTTCGTTCCGTTGGTTCCTTCTGAAAGACTCATCATTCACTTCTGGCTAGAGAGAAAACCCACTTGTTGTACTTTCTACTTTCTACTTTCCATTTCCTAAAATGCATTGTCGTCGTCCCGTGCAGCACTACTTAGATGCTTGCCTGTCTTGCCTACTCTCTTGGGAAAAATAAACCAAGCCAACCAACGCCACACACAAATCCATCCATCCATGTCCGCGCGTCGCGTCAGATTCTTCAACGATTTTTTTTCTAAAGTGGTTTCGTTAATTAAATTGGAATTCTCTCAGCTCAGCCAAATTTTTACATGAACTCAAACTCACAGCTGAACTAAAACTAATTAGGGCGGAGGACTAATGCATGTGTACATAAACTCAATTAGGAGCATGAAACCTTAAATTCTCCTCTAACTTTCTCCTTTGTTCTTGATTATTTCTGACTCAAGGCGTCATTTTCGTCATTAACTCACCTGTTTGAGTGCTCGTATCAAAGAAAGCGGATGATGTTTCCACTGTCATTGTAGCAATTGTACCATCCGTGATCTGTGCACTTGAGTCACGTCTTCCCCGTGTCTTTGTCATCTCTTCAGATTGAGTTGACTGTCTCCTGCAATCCAAATAAAAGTTAATCGCTTCTCTGAAATGAATACTCTTTTATGTGTTCCAGTCAAAATTTAATAAGAAACTAAATTGAAAACGCGGATATTATTTGCAGTTTGGATAATGTTTAGAAATTCTAGATCGAATTTAGTGTAATTGGCTTCACTTCTATTAAGTTTAAACGAATTGTTTCATGATAAGGGCCGTCTGGCCAAATCATCTCTGAATAACGAATAAATGTATTTATCTATCGTGTATCATTGGCAGGCTCATGTTTTTTCATGATTTATTTACTAATTTTAGGAATAATAAATTGCAATTTGCTGTCTTTCTGCCTTCCTTAAACGTTTTTACTTTCACTGGTTGCCTAACATTCCAGCTGAACAATTTCGAAGAAATATAGCTTTATTAAGATTTGCATATTCCATTAATCAATATCAAAGTATAGATTATGTGGAATTAGGGTTTATTTCTTTTCCGTTAAAGTATTGTGCCTGTTCGACCTCGTTCTTGGAAATGCACATACGTATGCTCGTTAAGTCATTGATTATTCTGCATTCCAGACAGTCGGAATGATTATTTATTTCTTATAAAATTGAAGCAAAAGAGGTTTTGGTATCCTTTGCAAATCATCCATTTTGTTGGTAGGACTGAGAAATGCCAAGTTCGTGAAAGCGAGTCCGTCGTAGATAATGACTGAATATTTTTTAAAACAGAGAAGAAACCTAGTGTAGAATAAAATCAATAATAGCTAAGGTTTACGGAGAAAGCGTTGGGTTTTAGGTTCTTATAAGAAAAGATAGAAAGAGAGGGGGAGGATAATAAAAAAAAGAGAAGTGGTCGTGTGCTGTGTACCGTACCGTACCTAAAATTACGGCAACGAATCATTTCTTCAGTCGTGGATTGACGACGGAATCCTCTAGCTATTAGAATCTCTTCTGTAGTGGATTGTCGACGAAAAGTTGGGCGTGGGGAGACCGGAGATGGCTCTCGAGAAGAACATGTTGACGATGAATCTGGAGATTTCCTTGAGCCACGTCTTTCATCGTTCACTAACTTTTTTATCCAATAAAACATAGAATTCGTAGAGTTAGGTTTAAATGTTTCACTCAAATTATTATACTATTTGTTTTACATGGCATTTCTTATTTCATATTTTTCTGTACTCCGTATTCATCTTTGTTGGTCTTATTTAGCGAAAATCTGAAATGTCCGAACTGAATAATAGTTGGACATTCTTTCATCGTACAATCAAAATTGAACTGATTTAAGGTAAACTTTTGTGCCCTCTGTGAGAAAAAGGTAGAATGCTTCGAACTGTGTGAGATGACTATTTCTCCCTGAGCAGAAACTTAATCTCCAGAATGTATGTATAATTCAAAAATCAAACGTATTGAAGTACGGGGTGTATGAAATGAATATGAACACTATCAAAAATTCATAGTTTCTAGCGTATGAACTAGATTTTTGAAAAAAATATTTTAATGAAATTTTGAAAGGACTTTTTTTACAGTTTTTACATTTTACGATTAGTGCCCGGGGTATTCTCGGTATAACGGCCATCTCTTAATTTTACACTCCCCGAGCCTGACAGCGTTATTGCTTATTAGCATAGGAGATTTCCAGGATCCGAAACTTTCTGCTTTGAAACTCTGTTAGGAAGTTGAAAATAATTTTTTAAATTGTAAAAATTAGGCAATTTATTTCAAAATTTATTTTTGAAATTATCTAAAGTTATTTTTTGGAATTTTGAAAAAAATTGAATCCAGTTTCAAACCCTCGAAATGCTGTATGCCAATAACGTTGTAAGACTCGGTGAGTGCAAAATTACGAAAGGCCGTTATATCGAAAATATCCTTCCCCGATCGTAAAATATGAATATCGTAAAAACAACAAGTCCTTTCGAAATTTCATTAAAAATATTTTTTCCCAAATTCTGGTATGGCAAAAACTATAAATTTTTTAAAGTGTTCATATTCATTTGATGCACCCTGTAGTTGTACCAATGAGAGGAAGTATTTCAAATTGAAACGGTCGTCTAAGTCTCGGCTTGATCTCATGAATTTTCTGGCGGATTATGTCAGTCGGTGAAGAATTAATGTGTAAATATCAAATTATGACCGGCGGAGACATGTGTACGATATACTTATATTCTTTGGTGCCAGTATGATGGCAATGTCCAAGGATACCAATTACGAATATCCTGACCCAAGTTAGAAATAAACAAATCCCGCTTGTATACAGTATTCGAATATGTATATACAGTCCTTTCTGGAGATCAAGTTTATTTTTATTCCTTACAATTAGGCTTGGGTTCCCAATTCTTGTAGCTTGTTTTGGAAGTGCTGGAAGTACATACTCGTTTCAAACACGTTTTAATAAAATCTTCCTCCCAACCTGATTCTTTATTGTTTTTTGACTACTTGTAAAGGTACATCCAAACGTCTGTAAGTATAATACTGCATTTCTGACAACGGTTTATTGGGAAATTACATCAGGAAATAGAATAAGGAATTACATTTTTCTCGCATTCAGGAAGGATATTGAAACCTGTTTCGTCTACTGTAAATGACCGATTAGTAGCTGGGTCATGGGGTTGTTCCCCAGCTTTCTTCATAGACTCTGGAGAAAGCAGTGAGAGTTTATGATTTATGAACTTGCAGGAATAAATATAAGCCCCGGTTTCTAATAATCAGTCATTTTCAGTCGGCTCTTTTCTTTCGATGGGATTTCTGTTCATTCCTTCGCATTCCAGTTTCTAAAAGGGCTTCTGTCCTGTCAGTTTAGATGCCGGAGCAGGGGGTTTATTACCTTGCTACGAACTCCATTCCAAAACTGACGAAACTACAGTCTACAGTATTCAATTATTCCAACCAGTTCAAAATCAACAGGAACACTAATGAATCTTAAGTGTAAGTTTCAAATATAGGTTTGTCTTTACGAATTAAAGGCGTGGTTAGATAAGTCTATCTGTATAATCTGACTCGAGTACAGCAATAATTTCTGGGTTTGATGATTAAACATTGACGCTGGTCAATCGTGTTGATAAATAAAATTGAATCGCTGGTGAACTTGTAAATAAACAAATTACGACAGCAATGAACAGATATGGCGGACACTTTGCATTCCAAGCGAAACGTTAAACGGAGTTTACGGATACAAATATGAATAGAATCCAAGTTACGAATGACGTCGTACTACACTCAAACAATACCAATTACACCCACACTGACTACTGACCCATAATAGAATGGCACGAAGAAGAGGACTCTGGCTGGCCCTGACATTGCTCTTCAATGTTTCCCACCAATCGTACTGAGAAATTATTCAGTAAAATTATGTTATCAATTGTCAATATTTTTGATGTTTTCACGTTAATTTAAGTTTTACAGTAATTATTGTCGTTACTAAGTTCGTATCAGTCATATTTTCAAGGACTGATCATGACATCAAATTATTATTACATTATTACAACCACGTAACACTGAAATCGAAGACGTAGTTATCGTTCCAAATCAGGAATTTCTATTTTTATTTTACTCAAGAAATTCCAAGTTATCTTGGATTGAATGTTGTGTGGGTCTTGTGAATTGTGCTGTTTTTGATTCAATAGCACCCGGTTGGCCTACACGGCACAAGGCACAACGCAATGGTTACGGATTCTTGTTAAAAAAAGTTATTCATTGTCAAAGCAAGACTCAATATTTAGTGTCGCTATTCTTGTTTGTCGTCGCAAGGCGGCCATCGCAATAGCATCGCGTAGAAGTGCATTTGGCATCGTTTATAGCGGGTACGGAGTTGTCTAAAGGAAAAACCATGCCACAGGTAGGCAGGCAGGGTATAGGAACGAGCGGTTGTTATCAAATTATGCATCCAAGTAAAATTAAAAAAGCTTTTCTAATAAAGTGGTTTCTTATAATCATACATGGGTATAAATCAGGTTAAATTTCATATCGATCGGACTTGTCTTGTATGGTTAGAACTTTGAAAGCAGAACATCTTATATTGTTGTTGGCTATATTTGTAATGCAGTTGCCGGAAATGACCGATTAGAAACTGAATGTTCAATAAATGCCAGGCTTAAATAGAAGTCAGGTCTTTCTCCAGCTTTGTCCATTCAATCGTATGGAGAAAGTGGTGAAAGTCTGTTTTGTCCACCTCACTGGTATAAATATAATCCCGGCCTTCTAATCGGTCACTTACGATAATCGGAAATAAAATCGACTAACGAGGACGTCAGATTTTTTTAGTGTTAACATGTAAATGATTACCGTGGATTGTCTCCTACTAGCACGCCGCTTACTGAGTCTACTAAATCTATGTTGTTCATCTTCTGCGTCGGCTGCTGAATCTGGAGACAAGGAGTCACGTCGATTGGCCTTCCTTGACCAAGCAGAGTGCTCATCACTCGTTCCATCATCCGGTGACAGAAAGGGTCTAAAAATAAAAAGTCAAAACACCCAAATAACACAATTAATTAAAATGATCAAGGAAGGGTTACGGCTAGTATTTTTAAATGTTGGTTACAAAAACATTTTCACATGAAATCAAAAACTTTGAAAAAGACGACGACTTCGAAAAACGAACTCAATGAAAAAAGTATTTTTCACATAGAAGTGCACAAAAACAGTTTATGTACAGTTCATTAGCACATATGCAGCACATACATGTCTTTTCAATCCCAATCTGGTATAATGTATTGAGTTTTTTGAGGAAATATATTAGAACCGAACTGTTCAAGTTCAGCCAATTCAATCAAGGGGGAAATATCTACTTTTCAAATTCCACGAAATATTCAATTCACCACAATCAACGGATATGCGAATGCCGGAAATTCATGCTAAAGTTTGAAGAATCATGAGTCATGAGAGATTCGAGCAAAAGAACGAGTCAAAACATAAAGAAACAAACGACTTTTGTAATAGTGTGATTGAGAAAAAATGCAACTCTCCGAGAAAGAGACATGAAAGAAACAAGAGACTTTTGTGTTTGATGAGAAAAATATAACGTCCATGCAAATGACAGAAGAAATAAACAAATTTTGGTTTCTTAGAAAAATGTATTTTGAACTTAACACTTCAGTCCGGTTAGCTTTGGTTGATTTCAAAAATCTTTTCCCTCCGCGATTTTTTTCCTCACTGATCTTCGGCATCCTATACATACCCATAGCATACTGTTTACTGTATTTTTGGGAACGAGTTATCCTTTTCGAAATTTTCTTCGAAAAGAATTAAAAACCAGGATAGAAAGTATTATAAGAACCCCAGTCATGTATGTCATGCATATCTGCTAAGATAAGTTGCTCAGCTTTAATAAACTCTTACAAGCCTTAGAATAGAATTAGGAAAAAAATAGTAAGTAAGACTAAAGACGTTCGCTAATTAATATGGCAAATTGAAAATAGGAAAGATATTTTTGCTGCTTAAAATTGAGGACAAGCAGAGTTGACTATAATTGCAGTTTGAAAAAACATGTGAATCCTTGCGTTTTATTCAGCCTAACCTGTAGTTGTCATTCTCACATGTACTGCTTATGTGTTAATGTGTTCTGTGTGCACTTAAGCCAAATAGAGCAATTAGCTTGCATTGTGTTGCAGGTAGAGCGACTTTATGTTTAAAAAGAAGCGTCAAACAAAGCGTATAATTTTGTATTTACCCTCCACATCATTACCAATATACAATCACTTTTTGTTTAAGATCAGATACTATAAATATTCTGCACAATTTTCAACCGAGGATTCAATTTCATTCTGGAAAGTGGAAATCTACTTGGAAATGACTAAATGTGTTGCAATTCAAATGCTTTATGAGTAACTGAGTTAATTGTAGAAAGCAGAACTGAAAATATTTTTGAGTCAGTACATTTTGAATCAGTGAATGATTTCCTAATTATCTGGTCATTTTTAACATTCAAGAAATCAAAGAGAAAGTAAAGAATGCGTTGGTTAAAATGACGGATTGCACCCATTTTGAGCTGCAGACTTGAAGTGCAGATAATAACTGACAGAAACACTTTACAAAAGGTTGCATTTTTCAATTTTATATTTGCATTAATCTCGCATGGTTCTTTCCGACCGCCTTAGGACTTAGACCGCAACTGGACATTTTAGTTAAAAATTTCGAGAGCGGTCTTTCTCCCTTTTTAAATAATTGTATTGAACTGATCTAAGAACAACTTGGAAAAATGAAATAAAATGAGGGATATTGAATAACTAGAATTAACTACAGGTAGTTGGGTGTTAGCATATGTTTGTTTACTTTGACCCCCGACGTTTTGTTCCAAATTCATCAAGAATGGTTGATTGACGTCTTAAGCGATGAGGTTTACTTGGTGGGACCGTTCTCTCAGGAGACGGTCGTGAGTTCCGACGTAGTAATTCTTTTCGAATTCGTTCACTAGATGTAGGGATTGGGTCCACCGGTGATACAATTGGTTCAGGTGGTTCTAACAAACAGAATTTGACACATTACAAGATCTGGTTTCTAAGTTCTAATTTGTACTCAGAAAATACATAATAGGCTCGTTACAGCTTCGCCATGTTGTTCGATATCCGTCAAGCATTGCTCATTCTAAAGTCCGTCCAATTTTTAAAAGTCAGCTCACCTTTAAAACTGAATTTTATGGACAAGTAAGTGGCTTATGTCAATGTGGAAAGTTTTGGAGCTACTGTAACGGAATAGCGGAACAAAGTACAATACTCAAGGAATCTGCCAGAAATACGTTATGATACAGCACAAAGCGATGCTCTATGTCACGCATGTTGCGCTCCCAACGTTACCAAATTAACGTGTGGGTTAATTGTCGGCATAATTACTTAGGTGAGACATCCCTGATTAAAAATCACACAGGCTTTCCAATGAACACTACATCGAGAAAATCGGACACGTTCCTGCACGTGAGACATCCAAAATCCAAACCCGACTTTAATTTGCTGAGCTACTTTGAACATTTTGTAGAATTTTTGTCTTGAATGCCAGGATTAGGAGGCAACGATTTTATTGTCACTAACATTTTAACTCGTAATCGGACTACCTGGTGAGGTGACAATATGCTTAACGTTAACGGTGGCAATAGATCCTCTCCTCCCTTTATCGACAGATGCTTTGCGAGATACTTTACTTTTCATCAAATCTGCGGAAGACTCTCGTCTCTTATTGGTCCTTGCGTTTATCGAACTAGTTATTGTTGAATCACGTCTGGCCCACGGTAATGACCTAGATATAAACACACACGTCATTGTTTTTATAAAATTTTAATAATCCAAACCATCCTAAGATTTTTCACACTATCATTATTTTTAGAATTTAACCTGGCTAAGTCGGCAAGCGTTTCGCGCCTTGAAAGAGATTTGTCTTGTTTCTTTAGGCCACCACCACCGCCCCATTCACGTAGAATATCAGTCAACTGAGCTAACGAACTTCGTCGTCTTCTTGATGTTGGTGGTGACGTTTCTCTGACCTGAAATATAATTCCCAAGATTTAGTAAAATTAGTAATTCAGCCCAGATTAAATAATCTCATAACAGCAATGAAGCAATGCTGGTGGGAATTCGTCATCTACATATATGAAAGTGGTCTAAAATATGTCACCCTCTCTTTTGTAAGAGTGGTGAATTCCCTTGAACGCACTGAAGTGCTACATGAGATTGCAGGACTGTAAATGGTGAAACTGCCATGAATCTTACAATGAATAATACTTTCTGTTGAAAAGTATTGAGATTTGGTCAAATATTTCAATTCACTCAAAGATTCTGTCCACTCCAGTTCACTTCTGTTGTTTCAAATGTATGTCAAAAATTTAATGCTTTTGCATTCCTTTTGGGGGCTTGTAACACTGGATTTCTTATGAGTGGGTGCACGAAGCCCATTCACAGGGAATTGAAATAATGGCAAGTGAAGATTTTCGCGAAGTAGTCGTGCGACGTCATGAACAACGTCTTTCTCCTCTAGCCATTTAAATTTTAGGATTGTTCTGTTGCGTAAGCAATATTGTTATGAGAAATGAATCCGCCCAATTCATTCTACTTATAAATTCTTCTTGGAACAAAATTCGTAGAATCTGCGTGCTGGTATTTTGTAATCAAGTGGGGCGCTATTCAGTTAGAGTTGACCATCTTTGACTGTCAATCATCTATTGTATTGTGAGCACACATTACACTTCTTCATACTTATCATCCAATTTCTATTTCTGACCTCTGTTGGTGGGGAAATGGTGGTGATTTGAGCAGCTGAGTCACGACGTCCAAGTCTGGCCCGAAGTATTTCTTCTTGTTCCTGCTCTCTGAAATATCAAATAAAATCAAATATAAAAGTAGAACACGAAAAATCTGATTTCAAATAATTGAAGACGACCTTGATAATTAACATGATGATAATCATGATTATACACATAGATGGGTATCAAACGCCCTGATGAGCCTAGTGCCTAATATGGCACTAAACTGAACCTGTGCGGCTGAAGAAATGTTACCAGAATGAGTTTGGCATTAAATGCATTTCCGAACATGCAACACAATTTTTAAAAAAACCAGCGACCTTCCTCAAGCAAGTTGTGCCACTTAATTATGTAAACATGTCTAAGCTTCTTGTAATTCATGCAGATTTGTAGTTTAATGAGTACTAGTCTAGTACGAATACGCGTAGCTTATGAAAGTGAGGAATATCAGACATATATTTAGCAAAGATAGTTTCGAAAAGTGAAGTCCGATGATACAATCAATTTACTCCGCCTTGTTCGTCGTTTCAGGAGAAACTGATTTTTCACCGGATTATCAATTACCGAAACCTAACCTTTCAACAAAGTATTATTGGTGACTTTCGCCGAAACTTTCAATAGCGCACTTTCACCAAATTAACTAGGTGACATCTCAGACAGAATACGAGGAAAATATAAGGCATCGTTGGATTTTTCAGAGCTTCAACTTTCTAATACATATTTGTCTATGGTGACCACATTTTACACTTTTTCAACAAAGCGCTGCGTTCACCAATAAACTGTTCATCGGTACCGCTGTGCTCTGGGCTTCTGGGACGTGAAAGCTAATTGAATTCAAACCAACTTTAGAGCTCAATACCTGTTTAGACTGTTGGCATCGTATTAACTAAATCCAAATGTCCTTCACGCGTTCCTCTCTCAACTCTCTCTATTATTTGCACAACTCGAGTCCACGAACTAGGCCAATCTCATTCAATCTTGGATTTGGCTTTGACAGAAAATACTTTGTTCCCGGACCTCATAGTTCACTTCAAGTCTACTCAATGTATTCCCATTGCGGTCATTAGGTCGATCACTCAACCGGACCAAATGAACTGTTTAGGAAAGGTCCGGAGGTGAAAGTTCTCTAGGGAAGGCATAGTCATTTCCACTATTTCCACAATAGCAAAACCTGAGCTACACTCACTCCTCATACAGGGTCCAAAATAAATGACACCTCAGAGCTAGTCCTTATAAATTCCACCGCGATAGAATTTGTGCCTGGTTGAGGGGCTTATCGTCGTAACTTAGAAATTGCCTCACTCTGCATCGCCCAGATTTTCACTTCTGACTACGCTCAGAATTTGAAGCGTCAAGAATCCCAAGAATTCTGGGCGTTAGAGAAACAGACAAGACTAATTCGGAATTTTATCCTAAAATCTGGAGAATTCTATTGAAGAACATGGAAGCTAATCCAAACATTGAAGTTCTCTCTGCGGTTCGCAAATACTTGGACCAAGCCTAGAAAGACGAACAGGTTGGCACATCTTAATTGCCTCTTCTCGGAGAGCCAGAATAATTATATCCGTTCGTTTAGAGTAACCAAAATAACTAGTTATCTCAACAGGCAGAAAAGTTAGGCAAAAATAAAGTGCAGTACAGAAATGCTTAAGATTAGTTCATCGACGAGATATTGGAACAAATCTCCATCCTCCCCAGATATCATCCAATAATAATTATTGGAGTAAAATGTTTGACGTTCAAGTCCTGGTACTTGCCGGAGCAGGACTTGAACGTCAAACATTTTACTCAATTGCGCTTCCAATTGTATTAGTTTCATTAATTG
>JAQGCA010001485.1:0-17298 GCA_034698945.1 Protaphorura quadriocellata
GTTGGACAAACATAGGATTCATCGTCTGCCTTACGGAGCCTTGGAAACTCTTTAGGACTTTGGATTCTATCCAACAAATGGAAACGACACCTTTTAGAGCGGATTCCAGCTGATCAACTCCCAATCAAGTACGGAGGAACTCAACAATCATAATATCAATCCAGTTCTTTACGTGAATTCTCGTATGTAAAATATTGCTATATTTTTGAGTCTAACAGAAATCGGCATGTTTTTCTATTCAAATAATTTTTTGATTTATTTCAATGTTATTGACAATTTATTGGTGTAATAAACAATTTTTTGAATGATCCAACCAGTGTGTGACTTGAGAATATCCTGGTTACCCCATTTTAAATCTGTTCAAACGACATGACCTAATATATTTTGACATCAATTTCCTGTCCTGTTTCCATTTAGATTTGTATTTTTTTTCCAAGAATTCACAAATTTTTGGGATTCCTCATAAACCTGTCCCATGAAGACGTATTTTTTACTTCAGTATTCAGGATTCAAGATGCTTAGCCTCTTGATACTGTGATGATTTATGACATAGTGATGAAAAAATACATTGATCATCACTTGACCTAAGACGTGGTCAAACGCCACTGCACTAAATAATTTTATTTAATGATTTAACGGCTGTTTACTGAGGGGATTGGGTGACTAAAAATGTGAAATATTATCGCCACAGCTTAGTTTCAGTTTTAACTCACACAATTTTTTTGTCGTCCAATAATTTTCGACCCATTCGTAGGTAGCTCAAAAACAAATCTAACTCAGCATGTGATATCATTTTGGGACATTTTTTCTGGTGAACTAACTTTTCTCACTCTCAGTAATCAGAATTTAATTATTTATTTTCCCAATATATGACTGTAAGACTAATTTGTTACATCTTGAGTCCCAAATTTTCAACATTTGATGTTGTCGTGACCCTGCGAACAATAACCAGTCCGAAATGTGAACAATATTATTATTACACGTATTGAATAATTATTTGTTGTTTATCTTGTTGAATCTTTGGTTCAACTGCGAAGGCGAATGATGAATGGAACACAATTACAGAGAGAATGGGAAAATGAACGATTCTCATCTATTTATTTACTGAATCCGATGGTTTGGAATATGGGTTCAATATTTGTAGAAAAATAATAAGAAATAAGTATTGTCCTACTGCTACTCTGCTCTCGCGCCATCTCTACTGCCAAAATGGAAGCAGCAGAGCGGCGACTCCGTCCACCATATACACTGAACATGGAAATAGATAATCGGATGTACACAAAATATAAAAAGACTCTTCATGACAGAATTTTTTTTTTTGAACAACCAGAAAATTTAATCCAGATTCCTGCCCGGTTATAATTGGGTTGATAGTGGAATCACTCAACAAGACGCCTGTATGGAAAGATTTCCTAGTGCAGTCACTCACTTGTAAAAACTCTTATTATATTCACTTATTTCTACACTCCACTTAATAATGGAGATCAGACGAGGAAAACCGGTATTTGTACATATTATCTTTTAATGCTAATTTACTCAACCCATTGTCGTCCAAATACTCTCTGTCCATTCCACTAAATATTCAGTACAATTTTAGAATTCAAACTGAATCTTTGTGATTGAGAAAATCATTTTGTTTCAAAACGATTAACGACCGCGAGCCAATCTAAAATGAAATCCAGTTTGTTGCATTTTGTCCGTGTGATATTTTTTCTATCCAAACTAATCAATTTGGCTTCAGCGGATCCGCCCGTGACTCCTAAAGATAGAGCGGCCCTTAGAAGGGTAATTCTTAAAAATAAATATTCTTCAACCACCTACGATAAATGTCACTTAATATGTATATTTCTTTGTCTATTTAGTTTTATGTATTATGACATAAATATAACTCATGTTTATTCTAACAGTTCTGACCACAGGTTGTGCATTTTTTACCACATGATTGGATGAAAGAAGATAGTTATTTACTCCGTTGGATTAGACGTAAGTCGGAATTAAAATCATTTTCCAATCACAAATTAGCCGTTTAACAAACAAACAAATTTCTAGAGAAAATATGACTTGGAAGGTGCCAAGGAATTATTGGAAAAGGTAAATAATTCATTTAATGGCCATACATTTCACAGGACAGAATATTTACTGGACAGAATATTTACAAAAACATGCCAAAAAGAAATCTTTTAAAAAAAAATTTTCACTGTAAAATATTTTTGGGCCAGTTTTTAGAAAGTTGATTTTTCACTGGAAAGGCATTTTGAAGACAAAAATCAGATTTTCTTCTCGTCAGCGGAAACTAGACTTTCTACAAATCGGTCCAACAAAAATTAAAATATTGCATAAAAATATAGCTAAAAAGATGGCATCGAGGGATTTTTCAAAATAAATTATTTTGGGCATGCAATTCTAAAGAAAACATGGTTTCAGGATCTTTCCATGCCATTTTTAGTTAAACGGTCGTCAGTGCCGCTGCGCCCGTCAGCGCGGATTTTTAAATTCAATAGGTGCTTAGAACACTAATAAGATACACATATCATCTTTTGTCTCTGTCATGTTACGCGCGAGCCTGTAATGATTTAAAAGAACGGTTGGACCTGGACACAGTACATATTGTAACCATGAATTATTGTATTTGATTGTTTAATTCTTAGTGGTGATCATTGAATGTTCCGGTGATTTCCGTAAGTATGTTTTGGCTGGGAAAAGGAAGGAATTGTCCAGACATTTGACTAGCCCTTATGAATTTGCGGATCGGAAAGCTAGGGAATTAGATGTCCATAAGAACAATTCTGAGTGGATATATATTGTTGATGTTAATAAATTCACAACCCGGACACATCTCTGCGTACAATGTAAGAAATAGTGAATAAATAATTGGAACGAGCGCATTCAATAATAATTATAAGTATCGTCGTATAAACTGCCGCCATGGTGACCACTGGAGGTCACCCAAATCATTTCTCGGTTTGAAATGTTTTAGGTTGATCAGAAAAATTAATTAACTTTAATTTTAAACGTTTATATATATTTCTATAGGTTTACCGGTTTACTTGGAACAAGCCATAATCTTAGAATCATAATACCCCTTAGGAGCTAAGCAGTTTATTGCCATCAATGGTAAGTCTGGACTCTTATTTCTTTTGTCAATTCAAATTGTCGCCGAGCGGACCAGAAAATGCCAGGAATGACTGACATGGTTTTCAGTTACTTTGAGTGCTGTGGATCTTGTAATTTGTAATTATAAGCGATTCTGTTTGACTAGATTAATTGATAGGATTTTGCTGTCGTATAGGATAAAATTAATATTTTAGAAAATTACTTGTTGTTTCGGCGTAAGTTCTGATGGGTTTCGGCCTAAGTGTTAGACATTTTTCGGAATGAGCAATGTGTTTTTCGGGTTAAGAGTAAGTTGGTATTAGTCGGTATATGATGGTATTAATTGGTATTAGTCGGCATATGTCGGTATCAGTTGAAATATGCGGATACGTTGAAGATAAGGCGTAGGGGTAATATGTTTTGCTGTATATATGTACAACGCGTCTGTGGAATAGTGGGAGGTCTAAGTTTACGCCCCTTCTTTTTCATATCCTTTAGTAAAACTGTTGTGATTGGAAGGTTGAGTGAGCAGACGCGAAGCATGCAGTCTTGTCAGTTGCGAGTAGCTTTGTTCTGGAAAAGGCCCAGAACCTTCTGTAAAGAAAAAGGAAGCGAAAGGACTAAGCGTAAGCACGCGGCAGAAACTCAGTCATCCTCTCACTCCGGCTCATTCTCACATGTAACTCAGAGCCATCAAGAGGACGGCCATTTGTCAAGTAGTGTGAAGACTCATATTTGTAATAATTTTGTTAGTTTTTTGGACACACATTTCATGTGTAAATAGAAGTAAGTTCGCATAAATAAAGCGTTATTTATTCGACAAGTGTTTTGTGTGAGTCTTCGTGCCGAATAGTCAGATTTTTGGCGAGAATTATTCTGGACTTTGGATTAGGTTGAGAATCGGGTCGTTGTCCGCATCTCAGAAAGTGGAATCGTTGTCGGTGGTCTTAGCCAGATTCGGATTGGCCGGTTAGTTTTTGTGCCCATCAGGAGACTTTCGGTAAATTGGACCTATTAGTGGAGACAGGAGTTTTTTGGTCTGGGTTGAACGGAGCATTTTGGTTGACATTCAGTGCATTTAAATTACAATTGACCGAGCGGTGAAGACTAAATGGGAAAATGGGAGCGATTCTCTTTTATTTATTCACTAGATTAACCCGAGCTCGAGTGTGAAACATGCGTTCAATACAGGGTCGGGCAGTTGTTAAAGGACAGTTTACGATCGCCTATATCTCGCGCACTTTGACTCAGAAAATTTTGATAAAAATAAGACGGTATTCTTGGACAAGTTGGGACACGTGAGAATTTTCGTGGATTTTTTAAATTCGGTCAAGTGGGCCAAAATGGCCGCGGAAGTTGAAACACAATAGAAAACTTTTTTCATAGAAGGTTTGTCATTTCGAATGATCATAAAAAGGTTAAAAGATCACGGAATTGAATTATTTTTTGGTGAATGGTCAAACGTTATCAACTGCATCGGAAACCGCTGAAATCACAAAATTGTGGGTCTTTCTTCACCAAAATTTCAGCGTCCCCGAAAATCGAAGAAGAAAGCACTTTATTCGAACGATTGACATTTTAAGCGAGAAGTTGTACCTTCCGTCTCAAAATGAAATTTGAAAACGTCAGAAAGTGTCACGAACCACTGTCCTGGGAGTCCTCATAGATAATCGGGGTGCTAAAATTATGAGAAAGACCCACGGTTATGCCCTGAAACCGATACACGTCAAAAATTGCGTAACATACTACAGGAAGCTCTTTGAGGGTCACCTGGCGGGGAAAGTGGCGGGATTCTTGGTCACCCTTGACGAGGCTCGGTTCTAGCTATAGAGTTCAAGACGCCTAGTCGAATTTATTATCGCAATCTAGTTAAAACCGATCCCGAATATTGCATTGAAAAATCTGAAAAGTTTTGTGAGGAGTTTATGGTGGTCGCAGCTTTGACCTCTAGGGGGTGATCAACGCTCATCAGAGTCTCCCGAAATGTAAAAATAAACTCGGAGTATTACATTTCCGAAATTAGGATTCTGGTTTTGTTGGAATCCGCCGCTGCGAAGTACCCTAACAATAGCCAAGAAGTTTTCGTTCATCATAATATAGTGGCTTCCCATACCTCAAAGAAAGTGGTGGCCTACCCAGCCGATTTACAATTTAGAAAAAAATTGTGAATTATTCCTAGCACCGAAGTCCCTGTGAAATCCTTGGACACAAGTCGAGTGGACGTTTTCGCACTCGGATTTCTAAAACAAAGGCTTTGAAAAAGAAGAGCGAAGATTCTGGACGGCTTTTGGAAAAAGTTTTCTCTGGTGTTTCATCTGAAATGACTGAATGCAAAAAATCTGCAAAAATTGTCACTTGCCCCAACTTGTCCAAGGATATAGTCATATTATTTTCAAAATTCTCTCACTCAAACTGCGCGAGATATAGGCGTTCGTAAGCTGTCCTTTAACAACTGCTCTATCCTGTATTTGTGGACAAAATGACAATAATCTAAACACCATGCTACAAGTAACCACGTCCTCGCGCAATCTATACCGCAAAATATTTCACAGTTTGTAATGAAAGCAAACAGATACCACACGGCGACTAGGTCCACTACATTACATAGGACACAGAAATAGATAAACTGGTATACAAAAAAATGGTATAATAATTGTGTCGAGAGTGGGATCAATTAATACGTCGCCTGTATCTTAATATTTCCTAGAACAGTCACTCTACATGTACAAACTTGGCTACTACAGGATAAAAACTAGTTTCTGCAGTGTTAAATTATGTACATATCGTAATACCTTTCTTGCTATATTTCTATGCATTTTTTTGTAATATTGATCCATGGGGTGGAGACTTTATTTCTCAGTAATAACAAAGTTTCAAAAAATAGTGCGCGGAATTTCTACTTGTGGTGACACATAACTTTCCGGAATTAATTTGCATGACAATCATTAATTCATTCTTTCCGCTAAGGTGGATTTGAAGAGGTAAATTTTTTTTTTTTAGAATTGCAAAATATGAGAATTTATCGCTCAATTCTTAGAGGATGATTAGGTTAAATAAATAAATCTGCAATGTGATACAATGTGGAATCCGTAGTTATGTTCCAAGAATATAATCAATTGTGATATCCAGATTATTAATGAATTTGTTGCGCGCGTCTTACAAGGAAACTAGTTTAGTTTTTTAAAGGGTTTGGAAATATACTGATTTCGAAGAACCGGCTCGTATAATTTCCTTCCACGATCCAGAAAATCCGAGAACTGAACACTTGATTTTCTATTCTTGGTATTTATCGATTAAACGGACATTTGTACCAAGTCGCTTGTACTCTAAAATTCTGTGAACCCTCTCTTCCCTGAATTGACTTGTTTGTATTGTAATAATGTATAAACCGGTACTTACGCATATTAAACTACAGTCACTAACTTTCAAGAGTTTAGCCTACCATTGGTAATTCATTCAAACTTTCGGTGTATAAATACTCTGCTTCATACCTCACAAACTTCAATATAATTTTGATATTCAAACTGAATCTTTGTGATTGAAAAAATCATTTTGTTTCAAAATATTTAACCACTGCCAGTCAATCTAAAATGAAATTCAGTTTGTTGAATTGCGTCCCTGTAATAATTATTCTATCCAGATTAATCAATCGGATCCACCCGTCACTCCTAAAGATAGAGCGGCCCTTAGAAGGGTAATACTTAAAATATAAATATTCCTGTAACCACCTACGATAAATGTCAATTAATACGTTTATTTTTTATGGATTTTTTATCATGACATTAAGTATAACTAGAGTGTTTATTCTAACAGTTCCGACCAGAAGTTGAGCATTTTTTACCACATGACTGGATGAAAGAGGATATTTATGTACTCCGTTGGATTAGACGTAAGTCGGTATTACAATCACTAAATCTTCCAAATCACAAATTAACCATTTAACAAACTAATTTCTAGACAAAAAGTATGACTTGGAAGGTGCCAAGGAATTATTGGAAAAATGTTAGCAATATTTTCATAGCCATAAATTTTACCACACAGAATATTTACTGAACTTGAGCACGATGATGTCACTTCAGAATATTGAATGGCGGAAAGAAAAATGACATTGACAAGTTTGAGTAGGATTCAAAATCCGCTCCAGCCAGAGATTTCCCGATTGTTTGGCCTGGAGTTGACAAAGAAGGACGACCAGGTAAATTACTATACCTCAAGTAATATCGGCATTAATCGACGGCTTACTTGCCCGCGTTTATATACAGGATTAAGCATAACATGTACCGCCCCCATCGGTTCCGGCAGTCCAACCAAAGTGGGTCGGGTAAAAATGAGCTATTCCATTTTGAATTCCGATGCGCTTAGCGCCGCTCACAAGCCCTTAATAAAAAATTGAATAAAAACTCCTCCAAAAGTCCGTTTTTCGTGACAAAAACATGCCAAATTTTTTTTTGTCTATATAGTGAGAGTAAGACCCTGCAAAATGAACAAGAAAACCGGGTCTAATACAAGGGTTGTCTTATATTCGATATAATTGTTTGTTTGTTTGTTTGTTTTTCTATTATAGTGTTAACCCCTGCATTCAAACATACAGAGTATGCGTGTTGATTGTCTTATTAGGGATACACGTGATGTTAATATTTACACTTACGAATCCAAACAACCCAAGAGCTTACAAGAAAATATGACGCATATTCAAGCTATATAAGCTTTAGCTACTTTTGTGCAAATTGGGATTTTCTTGTCATTACGTTAATAGGAAAAAAATAGGTGCCACTGACTGGAAAATGATAATTCATTGAATAGTTTGGAACGTCCGTTATAAGACCTATTACTCGTTATAATACCTGGCTGGTCTTATAAAAACTCAAGGCTACTAAACATACCTCATGAAAATGGGTCTTATAAGGAATTTGGTCGGTCCTATAAAGCGGTTCTATACTTATAAGACCAATTAGTTTTATAACGCATAAGTCTTTATAAGACCAGGTAGTTTTAGCGGTCTTAATACATAGTAAAAAATTCAGCTTTAGGCGCCAAAAACAGGGTTCTGTACCGGTGTTGTCTTGTAAAAAGATGGTCTTGTAGCGGAGTATTTCTCCTATTTCAATACAGGGCGTTTTTTTTTATCTGTCAGACTACTTTTGGGTAAAGTTAAAAATCATCTATGTGCGAGTTTCACGAAAAAATTCTGCAATGTAGGCGCGAAATTAGAAAGTCAGAACTGGCCGGTGTTTTGACAGTTTGATGTTTGCTTCTAAATTAAATCGTCAAAAATTTTCAAAATCGCATAAAAAATCGGTCATCTTTTCTGGAATGGCGACTCCAAGGCGGCTAACGTCGGATGAGAAGAAATGAATAATTCTTCAACCTTCCGACAATTCGTATCGGGTAAGATAGTGAAAGTGAAGTGTTTTGATGTAAAACTTATGTTTGTTTTGTTTTTAATTATCTCTGTGTTAAAGAGGGAATTTTGTCTGGAAGTTTTGTTTGCATTTTCATGAAATTTTGTAATTTTCTCGGAAGATTGGGATATTACTAATTTAGTTGCACTGACGTAAACATATATTTAGTTGAGCTTACCACGCGCGAATTTCATAGTAGTCTGCGAAATAAATAAAAAAAACGCCCTGCACATTAGAACGAACCAAGTGATGTAGAATTGGGTCATAAAGCGGGGTTGGTCTTATAATGAGGTGTCTTATATCGAGGTTTCACTATAATTGAATGCAGCTCTTAAAATTAATTTCTCACTGGCAAGGCATTTTGAAGATAAGGATCAGATTTCCTTCTCGCCAGCGGAGATTAAACTTTCTACAGATCGGTCCAACAAAAGTTTAAATATTGCATAAAAATATAGCCAAAAAGATGGCATCGACGAATTTTTCAAAGTAATCAAAATTGTATCTCTCATGCTATGCGCGACCCTGTAATGATTTAGAAGAAACTGGTTTGACCAGGACACAGCACATATTCAAACGATGAATTAGTATAATTTATTGTTTATTTCATAGTGGTGATTACTGACTGGTCCTATGATTTCTGTTTGTTTTGGCTGGGTAAAGGAAGGAATTGTCCCGACATTTGACTAGCAATTTTGAATTTGCGGATTGCAATTAAATGTCCATAAGAACAATTCTGAGTGGATTCATATTGGTGATTTTAATAAATCTACTACCCGGACACATCTCTGCGTACAATGTAAGAAAATATATTCAAATTCAAAAATAATTACAACTTTCGTATAAACTTCCGCCATGGTGACCCGAAGTATTTTTCGACCTGAAGTGTTTCAGGTAGGTCAGAAATTTTAATTAATTTCAATTTAAAACTTTGGTATCTGTATAGGTATACCGGTTTATTTGGACATTGCCATAATCGAAGAATCATACTACCCCTTAGTACTTAAGGATGCTATTACTGCTAATAGTAAGTCTAGACTCGCATTTCTTTTTGTTTATTCAAAGTAATAATTCAAACGTTCTAACTGCTCAAATTTGAGCTCAGATGATTTTCCAAACCGTACTTCGACTCGTAGCGCCAATCTTAGGGGACACCCTCAACATAATCACGACTCTTGAACTCAACAAAGAAGCTGATCAACCCCAATCAAGTACGGAGGAACTCAATAATCGTACATATCCATCCAGTTCTTTACTTGAATTCCCGTATGTAAAATAATTTTATATTTTAGAGTCTAACAGAAATCGGCATGTTTTTCTATTCAAATAATTTTTTGATTTATTTCAATGTTATTGACAATTTATTGGTGTAATAAACAATTTTTGGAATGATCCGACCAGTGTGCGACTTTTGAAAATAGCCTAGTGACCCCATTTGAAATCTGTTCTAACGACATGACTTAATATATTTGGACATCAATTTTCTGTCAGCACCATTTAGATTCGTATTCCTTTTCCAAGAATTTACAAGTTTCTGGGATACCTCATAAACCTGTCCCATGAAAATGTACATAACGACGATGCTTAGTACAGAAGGCATAGACAAAACAGCGACCATGTAGTATACTAAAGGTGGGACGATGGAGTGAAATCTTAGAATTGTGACGTTGGAACATACTGCCAAAATCATGAAAAGGTCAACGATGTAAAACAACCTATCCTCCATCAATCCAATCGCACAAGTATTTATAATATTTGTAGACTTTTGTAAACATGTAGAACAGAGGCCGGCCTTTGAAGAGTTCTCCTAGTGTCCGCACTGTTTAAATTCGGACTAGAAATTCAAAAAAATAATTATAAATATGGCCGGACCAGGAATTGAACCCAGGTCACCTACCGCAGTTGACCAATCAAGAATACAATGTCATTCATATAACACATACTATTGGGAACCATAAAGAGTCCAGACGCCCAGGCTACAGCACTCAAGACAAATGTTGGGATCGGACAAAGGAAAAATGTCCACCACCAGTACTTTTCTTTCAGGAACAACGAACTGATGAAAAATGGTTTGTATGGATTTTGCATGTATATTAAAAGCGTGAAGAATGGGTGCGACAAGGCCACAATGACGAATGAGTTCATCAATTTTTGTGGCCAGGTGGCGCTAACAGAACGTGGCCTTCGTTTCATGTATGTTTCTATAAATAAATCAATAAAATTGAATACGGGGTGGCCAGTTGTTGATGAATACTTCCGTAATTCTATAGGGCACATTTAAATGAGAGAAATTTGAAAAAATATGACCGTATCTTTGGACAAGTTCGTACAAGTGATAATTTTTACAGATTTCTAAAAATTATCACATGTCCAAACCTCTAAGGACACGGTTATATTTTTTGAAAGTTCTCTCACTCAAATTCCGCGAAATAGAGGCGTTTGGTAAGTGTGCATAAACAACTGGGCACCCCTGTGTTTCGGACTGGGCTTTCTACCTACTGATATGATGTATAAAATCAACTCACCCTCAATCCATCTAAAATATTTGAGATACTCGTTGACGACAACTGGGGATTCTCTAACATTCATCGACATTCCGACGGCGAATAAAATGGGGGAAAAATAAAAAATAAGGTAGCAAACGTGGAATATATTTGCAGCCACTGGAGAATTGTCAAGCTCATATATCATTCTAATACCAACGAAGACGAAATGAACAAAACAAAAATTCACGATATACCACCATAAAACTCCAAATTTTGATGAATGACGCAATTTCGGCGCATTGTCGTCAAAGTAGTATGGAACGATCTTCACCGTACAAGCGTATTTATACGAAAAAGCAATGACAGCACCGCTATCTTCTCTCAACATTGTTACGGCTGTGCATTTTATTTCCTCGGCTGAATGAAAATGTATGAATAAAAGGTGTGTCGAAAATGTAAAACAATCAATGAACGGATTTATATCGTCTAGTGTTTACAATGAAAGCCCATCGTTAAAAACCAAGGTGCGTGGGAACGGTGAAATATAAACATATCACGATCAGAAGGTTATTACGATATTGTATAAGGGTGTCCAGAATGTGTGCAAATCAACGAGGACAGAAATGAGTATATGAACTAACAGAATGATGGATCATACGGAACTGAAGTCTACGAAAATCGATTTGCCGCATAATGGGTCAACCTTTTAAACATTTATCGTTCTTGAGACCCTAACTTTCAAAAGTCGATGTCTAAAAACATTAGCGTATTGCACAAAGGTTTCAATTATGAATATACCAACTTAAAAGAGAATGTGTCATTTGTACAGTCTCTTCAATATAATAATTTCTTATTTTTGTGGACATGAACATTTACGAATAATTTAAAAATGTAGAGTTGAAAAGTGCTTTTCATAAGCCGCTACTACGCGCCGGCCAAACTTGGGCAAATAAAAACCATCTCTGTCTAGCAATAAATATTTGGCAATATTTGACTAAAGTCTTAGTAAGTTCAAGTATTTATTAAATGTATCAAAATTTTGAACCATCTGGCACAAGATTGAAAACAAATTTATGATAATATCTATTTTAATGAAATAATTTCAAAGGGAAAATAACATATTATTACATAATAGTAGAAAACTAAACAAAATCTACAGAACATACAATTTATAACACATTTTATCCGTACGTATTTTAAGGCCGAGTTTAAAAACTTTAGAAATTTAATCGCGTGGAAAAAAAACTTCCCCTTGAGTCACAAAATGTTGAAAGGGTGATTAAACTGACAACTTTCGCTCATGAGCTCATTTATTCATGACCAAAAGTGGAAGGTCCCAAATATATGATGGACTCTTGCTGGCGCACATAAAAAATAAGATCTTCGAAGTTGTCGAGTGATATATTTTATAAATCACGGAATATGGGTTAAGTGATGGCTTATCGTCTACTTCGATGAGGGAAAATATACAACCCTGCATGGTTACACAATTGGAACCCTGCAGTTTCCATTCTACGCAGTAAAACCTCTAAGTCGTATAAAATATTGAAGGTTTATTGACGACACGTGTATTCACAATAAGATATGACGTAAACATATTTCGAAAGTGGTGGATCGTGGCTAAAACTATTCATAGCACTTGTCACAGTCTCATTACATCGGTCAGCAATGTTGGTCTTGTATTATTTAACCTTATTCCTCCTACCTTTGTTGGTATTAGGCGGACACCATCATGATGATGATACACATATAGCAAGAGTACCAATCAGGGATTCTCCCGTTCATTCAATCAACAACCCTTCCCTCAGTGTCGTCGAGTTATCACGGAGCAAAGGCTGTCATGGCCACAACTGTCATTCCGCTGTAAGCGCGGACGAAACTGAACACGAGGATGACTCAGACGGTTTGAAAATTCAAATATTAGTCCACAATTTCTGGTTGGACGATTTAAATAAATAAATAAATAATTTTAACATTAAATTTCTAGAGCTTGAAACTTGCAACCTCCGTCGAGAGTACGGAGATTGTGAAGAATCCGAACTCCGGTGGTACTATAGCCGAAGACACGGAACTTGCAAACCATTCAGATACTCTGGTTGTGGTGGCAATTCAAATAATTTCCGTCTTAGGTACGTTTGCCAGACGCAATGCGAAGACGGCGGAAGCGACGATGATTCCGAGGAAGGACGACGTTACCGAGGGAGAAGACGTTTTTGGCGTGGACACCGATACGGCAGTGGTGGTAGACGAAGGTCATTTGGTGGTGGACGCATGGGTGACGATGATTCGGTGGAATATGAAAGAGTGCGATTTGGTGACGCGAAAACTTCTGAAGATTCAGATGAGTCAATTGGCGTTGAGAATCGGGAACGTAGAAGTTGGCGTTACAGATATCCAGGCCACAGGCGTGGAGGTTCACGTATAAGACGAGTAGTTTATGAGTACGGTGATAGCGATGAAGCAGAAATTTCTGGTAATAGAAACGGCACAAATTCTACTTCCGGCGAGTCACGTGGTGCGCGCAGACGAGTGCACGTGTACGGCAGACACAGACCAGCGCATTACGGGAGGAGGCGAGTAGTTTATAGAACACATGATTCGGATAGCGGTGAAGCAGAAATTTCTGGCGATAGACGAAATGGGACAAATTCGACTTCCGGGGAATTATATGGTACCATACGCGGAGGGGATCACCATAAACATAATCCAGGGTATTACGGGGGAAGACGATTTGCTTATCGAAGACATGATATGGACAGCGATGAGGATGGCATTGATGACGATAGAAATGGCGCGGGTGGACATCGAAGTTCCCGCTTGCACAGAGGTCGGTATCATCATCACGGACCGGCACATTACAGAAGAAGGAGGGTAAACTCTGACGCGACCGATAGCGACGAAACCGAAATTTCTGACGGTATAAACAAGGGATCAATATCCACTTCGGACGGATCCCGTGATTCCGACGAAACGGTACAGGGACGCTCACATCACCGACACAGCTCTGCACATTCCGGCGGACGACGAAGAGTAATTAAGAAAGTGCGGGATAGCTCTGATGAATCAGATTCAGAGGAAGGAAAGAGTCAACGAACAACTACGCGTAGTAGAAGTTCTGCATCATTGATTCCTCTAGTCGACATTCAGGAGCCTCGGGTTGGAGGGGGCGGAGATGATTCCGGTGATGACAGTGACCACGTGAGCAGGCGAACAACAAAGACGACGCACAGACAAAAGTATTCTCCGCGGTCAGCCGGTACAAGGCGTCATACTTCAAGTAATACCGAAGGTTACGATGAAGATAACGACCACGGGGATAAGCGAACGACAACGATTACGCGCACACGTAAAAATTCTCCTCGGTCCTCTGGTAAACGGCGCCAATCGTATGATATTACGGAACGTATGGATAAGAGTGACGAAGAAGACTCCGATGAAGATAATAACCGCGCGAATAAGCGAACTACTACGACTACCCGAAGACGTAAGTATTATCCGGGGTCATCCGGTGGACGGCATATTACAAGACGTAAGGGTAATGATGAAGCAGAAGATTCCAATGAAGATAATGACGGCAAAAGAAGAAAAATAACGACGCCGACGACCACACGTAGACGTAAAACTTCTCCTTGGTCCGATGGTAGAAGACGAGAATCGTATGATATTACAGATAGAATGAGTAACAGTGATGAAACGGGTAAGGTCACTACTCGTAAGCGAATATCATCCCCCGGCAAAGAAGGGTCTGGTTCTGAGGCGCGCACAGGCGGAAAAGGCTATGGGGAAACACGTAAATGGAGCAGCGGTGATAGAAACGATGCAGAAATGACCGGGAAAGAGAAAGATGGCGAATCAACCGTAGTTACTCAGACTACCACAACTAATTCCGGTAGATCGGGAGATTCGGGTATTTAATGTTCAAGCGCAATTTTTTTTAGAAAATGTGCACGCGACATAGGACCTAACTCAATCAAACACTAATAATTGATTTTCTTACAATCCAGATGGCTCATCCGGATCCTCCGCTGGTGGAAAGCGTGTCATGAAAGAGGAAGTAATAGAAGAGACTAGTTCGGGTAACGGAGAAGGTGGTAATGGCTCAAGTAGCTCAAAATTCAGATCGGGTGGTTCGGGATAGTCTTCTGGCAGCACGAGTTCTGGTGACAAAGAATATGTCGGGGAGGAGGTGGTTGAAGAGAGGGTGGTCGAAGAGCACTAGTGGGTCATCTTATAGATGAACGTTCTATGTAAATGATTTGCCAGAACTTAGAAACTCTGGAGTACACATTTTTTCCTCTCGTTAATTTCCTACTCCGTTATATGTATTAAATTTACTTTGGTCATGTATTCTAACTTTTCATACTAAAATTTGAATAAAACCTTCCGATATTGTCATTTCCATGCATTCTAAATGAAGGGTGGCCCTCCGTGTACACTTATTAAGAACAACACAAATTAATTGGCAAAGGTTTGAAAATGTGACCAAATTTTGTCGTGTTAATTACTCGAGATTACGGTTGATTCAATTTCGCCTAAGGAAAGTACATCTAAGAATTAGTGGACTCAATTGCAGAATATCTTTCTCAAACAACCCTTTATAATATGAGGCTGCTGGGAATAAACCTCTACGAGACAAAACAAAATGGTGATGATAGATGAACCTAAAATAGAAAGGTAGAGAAACATTCTAAGTGATTGGATAACCAAAATTATTTATGCGATGACTAACTCCACTGTTGACGTTTTATGACAATAGGCAACGTCAATGAGTTTCACTTTCAATTGACCTGGAGGTTTAATGGGCAATCAAACCAAACAGTTTCTACTTTTGTGGCACGTGTAACTGTATAATAATAAAGTCCCCTCATCAACAAAGGCTATATTATAAAACAATACACACACATTAATTGACATAGCCGCTGAGGCCGAATCAAACACATTTGCGTATTTTTGGGTTGCCTTCCGTTTGGCTTAGAGACGTAGAACGTAGGTGCCATCTAGTAGTAGGAAAAACCAGTGGAAAAAACCTCTATAAAGCAACCACCGGAAGTGCAAGTCCGAGGAGTCAAACCCCAGCACAGCGAGATAGAAGGGGCCAATTATATCACCATGCTACAATGGACTTGCTAACAAAGCCTATATTTACAGGTGTCATTTGTTTGGTTTGGCCTCTGGAAATTATTGTTCATGAAGAAAATAGCTTGCATTATCATACGGAGCTGTGACTATGGAATGCATACATTTGACGACTAGTGACATTGGTGGATTCTGCTTTTAAAGGATAAATCGGATTTAACTTCACCTACATGCTAAGTCATGCTGTTTTCAAGAAAATTATTTCTCTAAATGATATGTCTGAAGGGTTAGGCACATAAGATGATGATATTTATTCCTCTACATAGTATAATTAAACAATAAATTCCTGCTTATGCACGTTTTGATTGTGTGGAATGGAACTGATAACAGAGATTCCGAATGTCGACTTAAATCAAATATTTGTAAAAACGGCATTTGGTATACTTTGTTTATTGATAGATTATCCAACCGATTCTTCAGCAAATCCAATCAAAAATACAGCAAGCATATTATTATAAACTACCATGCTGTGCAAGGGATGCATTTTCAAACCGATAGCTAGTAATATAACATGAACAACGAAGAGGATATTCGCAAAATAGAAACCTGAACCCGAAACCGAATGCAATTTCATGGAGAATATTACAACATCTTACCTCAATAAATGTTACGACTTGCAGAATCGTTTTTTCTTTCCGAATTTCTCTTGCTAATTACTTTCTTATCTCTCATGTCACTATGACTAGATTTACAATTAATTTTTACTAAACGACCTCAAATAATTATATACATATACATCTTCTGCTCTCACAACCACCGCTCATAAAATAACCCAATTGAACTAAAATAAGAACTTATTGTTTCTTTTTGTACCTCTTCCTCAACATACCAGCCTACATATATATAAGAAAGACAGCTCATTTATGATTTATACAGATAAATTGGTTTACCTTGAGTGTTCCAATGAATAATTTAACTGCTAAATTTTATTTTCGCTAAACCTAGATAAGAAGGTTAACAATATATCGTGGAGTGTTTTCCCTTCTGGTCTTGAATATTTCTGCGCTTAGGAAATGGGTGACGGACATTACCAAACTCTGAAACATGAAATGTCATGGCCAGTGTTATGTTGAATAGCTTTCCTTCTCTCCCGAGGTCCATATTCGGTCTACGAGAATTCCAACTCGATTGTCTCAACACAGAATAGTCTAAAACATCTACCCGATGAGCTAGCTATTCGTCAA
>JAQGCA010001486.1:0-17294 GCA_034698945.1 Protaphorura quadriocellata
TTCACTGAAGCTTCGTGAAAGGAATCCGGGGGGTATAGTGCTTCATTTTCTTCGAAAAAATAATTTCTCAAATTTTAGAACGAAATATTCGTTTGTACGGTCTGTGTGAACTTAAGGTCCAGAGCGTGCACCCTTAATTCGTCCTGTAAGCTTTAATTTCACGCAGCAGCAAGTTAAGTGGAAGATAGAGTTGTATTTTGTATTCAATTCGAATTTGTCTCTCTCTTCATTTGTTTGTCATTCGTGTCCGTAAAGTTACCGGAAATGAAGACTCATGATTCTGTTAACGAAACCAATCGTGAAATCTAGTCAGGATAGGAATACTAGAATTCAAATACAGATGACGAAAACGAAACTTCTCTTCTCATCTGTCACTTACAAGGGACAGTATTCAAATGAATAATGACCATAATTTGTCATGTGTAGTCTTATCTCATATTACGAAGGTTTAAGCCGAAAAATAAATGCTCAATTAATTTTGGATGTGGTAAATTGGTAACAGGTTGGATTGGTTTTCCATTGGGCCTGATGACAACACCCATAGAAGCAGGGAGAAACTCCATCGGAGAAAAACACATTTAAAGAAATCACAACACCATGTCTACCCAAAGGATTCTGCCCTTACCATAACGAGCGGGCAGGCACTACCTCTTGCCCTGTAGTAAAAAGACTGGTTTTCTTGGAATGGTTTCAATAGAAGATTTGTAGCAGGAAAAAATTAGGAAGTTCAAGAATTTCCGGCAATAAACTAAAATATTTAAGAGAAGCAAGGACCTGGTAATAGATTTACTCCTGAATTATGTTCCTTGTCAGATAGGGACAAGACTTTGTGTTTTCTACATGAATGAATTATATTTCACTGAATTTCATTTTCCCCATCATTCAACCGACTGAAAACAAATATATCATTTTCAACTCGAACGCCGGCTTTCACTGAAACTACTCATGAATGAACAAATGCAGCAAATAGCTGCAAATCCAAGCTGCTTTTCTGCAGTGAAAGATACGAGAAACGCGATACTCAACTCCTTTCTTTCTATTTTGTTGGCTAAACCTGCGCTCGCGCTTTTTCCAGAGTTCGAAAACGAAATTCCACTGGACTTGATTTCTCACTCAAGAACTTTCGCTTCTCTTTTATTTTAACCAGTACATATTTTCTCGGGAACCTAGGTTGATCTCAATCCAATTTAAAATCCAAATTACACCACGTGGTTTCTCAAAAACACTCAGAATTGTTTTGGTCAGATCGTGATTTTGACCAAACTAAAGCTCACAGTACAGCAAATGACGCTAGGACTATTTTAAACAGGTGAAACATGTAAACATTTTAAAAATACAGTGGTTTCTCAAGTCTAGACAATATAGCCGTTGTTTAACAACTGTCAGACAATAACTTGTGCGATTCCATAAAAAATACTACTACATCACTTTTCACAAACAAAATACTATTATTTATTTTTTACTGTGAGAAAGTATTTGCTGTACGGAGAAAGTTTAGAGTGAAAGTCTTTTCGAGTTGAAAATGTGTGTATACTTTCTTTCAAGACGTCGGATACATTCTACATGTCGTGTCTCTCTCTGGCTGGGACTCACCTGCTGGATTCTTGCCGATTTTGGGTATGCCTTGTTCTTTAAATGATTAAAACTGACAAACCGGGGACGAATTTTACTTCATTATGAATAATTGAGTGCCTGCATGGAATAAAGTACTAAGTCCTGGGCTGTAGCCCTGGAGTTAGGACTTTCTTTCATGCAAGCACTCAATTCTGAACGATGATCATAAAGTCTGGCGCACTTTATCTATTATGGCATCATTTCATATTCAACTTCAAAGGTCGAAGTAACTGATTCATGAACTGATTGTGAGCACTGGTTTCATATTAAACCTGATCGTCATATTTTAACTAAGTTAAAATTCAAAATCCGCTCCGTTTCTGCAATAGATCTTTTCAATCACAAAACTCAGGGCAGGAATTTTTAAATCACACTCCGGCGTCCGATAAAACTCAGTGGTGTCAACAGTTGATGAGAAGGGAAGCCATCTCAGGCTGTAAAAGTCTCAGATCACTTGGATTCTTAGAGTTGAGGGCCTAAACAAGTTGGTCATATTCTGGCGTAGAATCTTGTTTCCGAGACAGAATTTGTGCAATAAACAATTATTTTAGTGCTATGCGATTAATGCGAAGCACACTGTCGTTGCAAAGTTGTATTCACACCACATTCAGCCATAAGGTTAGTACTAAAAAGTATCTGGACTGTAAGACAGTCATAATGAACTATAATAGAGAATACATTTTAAGGAGGTTCCGAGAATGAAGCATAGTTTATTCGACACAATCTTGCAAAAATACAATGGAAACTCGTCTGTCTCGTGTGACTATTACTATAAAATGTGACAATTTTTCAAGGCTGGATCTTTGTACTTCCACTCTTAACATTGGTTTGGGTTAAAATACGTATACCTTCTTCTAACTTCATTTTTATGCAAATGGTCTTCCTTTGAACTCGAGACTTTGTTGAAGTAAAACCTCAATGCAGCTTTATCGCCTTTAACTTTTCACTTGATACTTCGAAATCGAATGCATCAAGCACATTAATGGTGTGGGCCATGAATCCACCTTTATCAAAAAATGAAAGGGATAACAAAGTAAATCAGGTTGAGAGATACAGAGTGGGATAAATTGTAACTTAACAATTGAAGGGAACGTGCCAAGGCTTGGTTATCGGACTTGAATATAACTGTAATAATGTCGGTTTCAGCCAACTTACAATTAGATACAATTATTCTGGGAAGGTCGTTGTCCGCTCTCATTAACAAACATCACTGGCCGTCACTCAAAAGAAATTACGCACATCAGTGAATCTTGATAAGTAACTTCTAGCAAAGGTTTATTTCGGCTCTCCAGAAAACTAACTGAAGTATTGCAAAAAAAAATGATCTTTATCGAAATGCGGTTTCCCCAAGGGGTTCGTGCCTGTCGGAAGAACACTTTGCACTCATATCACGTTAGATTAGATCTCAATCAAACTCTTTTTCTTTTGGAAACCAGCCAATGCCAAATGGTAGCAGTACATCACAGTACAGGGTACCAATTATATTTATTTATTTATTTGATTTATTTGTCTTAACACAAATTCCCATTGCTGGGTGCTTAAGTTTTGAGTAGCGATGCACACTGAATTCATGTAGAAAAAAATTAGGGGGCTCACCGAGATAATTAACGAATAATTACAAGGGACAATTGAAAAGGTTATTTATTCATTACGTATTTATTTAAGACAATAACTTAGCGCACACAACATAAACGTCAAAGACGTCACATTGATTTAGCAGTGAGCATTTTCAATTTAAAGAATTTGAGAGTGCTGCGAATTGATTGAAATTTTCGGCCCTTTAATCATAAATATGATACAAGATGTATAAAATTAAATATTGTTTCTTTTTTTAAAGTACGAGCTTGTGTTGATGCTGAAACATATTCGGGACCCTCTGACAGTACGATACATACATTCGAGTCATTCCTTTCCCATTAATATTTGCTCATCTCAAGGAGCTAGAAAATGTGCCTTCTGTATCTTTATATGTAAACAGTCACAGTATGTAGTAAATTCAACAACTGTGACAAATATTTGCTCAGAAGAACTGATCAAGGGTAGTTGCGGCAGCAGTAGTAGAGAAAATCGGCTTGCTTCGCTTGTCTGAGAAAAAAAATCCATTCCTTTGAAAATTAATGTCGGAAATTTAACTTTGAGAACTCAGAGAGAAACGGAAAGTGAAAAGGAAAATGAGAACACGTACAAGTTCTACAGTTTTAAATAATCCAATTAATTCCAAAACTCAGAACTTCTCTCCAGTCAATTACTTTTCAGTCAGAGACTCTGTAAAACTATCTCGTTCGGCTTAATTTCTCTGTTAGCTTACTTAGGTTAAGTTAATAGTGCCTCGAGCTATACGCTGACAGGCTATTTGGCTAAACTATTTTCTCTTTTGCTTTATGAAAAGTCTTTTAGAAAAGCTTTTGTAGAAATTTTTAAACTAATAGTATTAAGTACGCATGTGGTATTCAGTTTGTCAACCGGGGACTTTACTGGAAGATGCACAGGGAGGTTCATAACATTTGGCCAGTTTTAAATTAAAGTAAGACATTCATTTTGTTCTAAATTATATTTTGTACACTAACCAATGGATCTACGAACCACACCATTAACTATAAATTAAAATCCTCATATTTAATTATTTTCTAATATTCACTTCGCCGTGCCACTTAGTCATTTGCAAAGTAAATAACTCAGCAGATGCGAAATTAAAATTTTCCGAAATGTATATCTCAAACTTTTCTAGAAATCTATCTTGGCGTGTAGGAAGGTGGCAATCAATAATTCTGTAATATGTATTCCTCACATTAGAGTTGAAATTTTACAAAAAAATGGCCCAGCTGTTTAGTCAAATCCGATGCACGTCCGAATGGAATTTGTTGCAAGATTGCTTCACGTTTGTTATTGGAATTTCAACACAAAACTCCTTACGTTCAAGTTATTTGGGTTTGTGCACGTAGCGACCGGGTTATTTTTTCATTATGTTTGCCATTTGCACGTGCCAATTCGACAGCGCACTTCACGGACGTAAAACAAAATAAGAAAAATGAGAAAAATGTTAAAGTTTAAATTACAGGTAAGTTTAGAATGAAAGACGGTATGGGGTCTTTTAATTTCAATAATTGGTTTTGAGCGTTGGTAAAACGTTGTCATCAGACTTAAAATCGACTTTAGGCGTAGAAACGTTGGACGACATTTTGCTAAGATCCATTTTAATCATTTCCTCTACAAAAACTGCGGGAGCCATAACAAATAGGTTCTCCCCCTAATTTTTAAACCTCTCTGAAAAGAAACCGGTGTTTTTGTCGTTTGTTCAGAGGATAGAAAAGTCTAGGAAAATATTTTCAATTGACTGGAACCCTAGAAGATTTCCGGACTGATAGTAAATGAGAACGAAATTGCGCTCATGTCCGGATTCTTGTATGTACAAGTGGAGAGAATGTAATGTAAAGCCCTACTAAAATTCTAGACAGCACTCGAGGATGACGGAACCCAGACAAAATAAGTCCACAATCCGCTGACCCACAATACTTTCCTCTCCACGACAAAGACCTGTGAGTTTCTTTACAAAAATAGAAATAAGTTTCAACGGAACGTGAGATGAATCTGGACAAGTTTAAATGATTTTTTGACAACGATCCGCATCACGAGGTTTTATTTCTCAGAGGTTCTAGTTCCAGAAGTTCAATTCAATTTCAGACTTGGCTTATTGTACTGTTTGGCTCAGATAATTCTTCCAGGTCTGGGTTTTCTAAACTTATCAATCTCGTTCCAAGCTAAACTGAATTTTGTAAGGTCGATTCAAGTCTCTTGGTCAGTTGAGATGGATCGGCTAAGGCTGGACCACCATGACTGACCTGTCACGAACGGCGAGGGAACAATTATTTACATTTCCGTACCAAAGTACCCAATATTAACATTAAGGTAATGCTTTGAAGAAGTTTTCTCCAGACTAGTGTTCTTTTCTACTACTAGAGCGGATTTCCTTACGCCAAATGGATAGCTATTACTCATTTACCATTAACTCACCTCTCTGGTTTATCAATACAGTATCAATAGTCTCCGATTTTGACAAACTATATCTTTAAAAAATCAATAAAAATTAAGAAAATCCGCTGTGAATATTCGTTTTGTTCATAGAAATGATTTCAGGTGACCTGTGGGCTGAGCACTTGAAACAAACAATTCGTTCTTGCTTTAAAAATTCGCAGGCCGCACCGTGAGTTGCAAATACCCGCAAGTCTAGCCGACCAGATGCAATATAATATTTTCTACAAAATGTCTCAGGTTCTTCCCGATTTCCCCTGCTTGGTCTGTAGGGAACGAAAGGTTATGGAGCACCCTGTAGAGAAAAGTCAAATGGCATAAATTCGGAGCAGTAAATAATACTCTGTGGAGACGCAGAATCTCTCCACCCCGCTATTGTCGAATCATACCGTGGTCATGAACGTAAATCATGCCAAACTACAACCCTAAATTATACCGATATTCTAAGCTTCATCTTACGACCCTGAGACTGACCGTAAAAGTCTTTATTGTACTTTACGGCCACGAATTGAACCAAGAACTCTAAGAACTATGTACCGTGCGAACACCCAGCCATACAAGGAATTGCGAAGTAGGTCGACCAGGAATTGAACCCGAAACTTGATGGCTTAAGCCTGGGACTCACTGCGCTGAGCCTTCATGACCCTCCTGAATCGCATTATGATTATCTGCGAAGTTCTCGCTATTTTACTTTACCTCCCTGAAAGGAGACAGTTTTAGATCGAATCTCAAAACTTTCTGTTGATGTCCACTCCTACGACCCCAGCGCACAGTGAACCGAGCATTTCAACTGTGTAGCATTTATAACTTGACTTACGACTCATATTATGTCTTATGTTTACTACTATTCCGAATCCTTTGTTTAGATGTCAAATGAGATCGTTCATTACACGGTCTTGAGATTTTCCGGTCACATCGTGCCATATAATGTACAGTGAAACCTTCCCATGAGACCACTTCTACTTCTACGTCAATATCCGGAACCCTCTTGAATCGGGGCAAATTCTTGCGAATGGAATTTTGAATTAGATAGGATTTGTCCTCCACAACGGGACTACTAGAACACATTATTTCCCTATAATGGGAATGGTGTGTTTTAGCCCACAGTGGTCCGTTTATGGAAGTTAAATATCTCATCTAGTTTAAGTAAACAGCTAACTATCCAGATTTCCCACCACCGATTTCTCTGACGTCCAGTAGAAACCACTTTTCAATTTCACATCTTTAACAAGGAAACCTCTTTTCGCAAAAAATCTACTATAAATTCAACCCAGGCGCTAATTCAATTGAGCACTAAAATTTTTATACAGCATCCATTTTCATCCAGGTTTAATCTGCTGGAATCTCAGCTCTTCGTTAAAAGATACCTAGGTTATCGTATATTTCAGAGAGGGAGAAAACACCCAACCCTGCTGAGCAGGTAGAGAATTCATCTGTTTTGACGAATACATTACTGCACTGTCACTACACTAACATCAAATCTCGTTTTAACCATCATTAGACATCCCCACAGTACCAGACTTTTCTACTCCTTTCACTTTACTGATTTATGAAGGCGGAAGTGGGAAGAACCGTGCTTCTGCAAGGTAGAGATCTCACTGTATAGGAAAAATCGGACTGAGACACCGTAATGGAACCCCGTTCCAGCAGGTAGAGGGTGAGAACCCGTGCTACTGCGCTATACTCGGGACACTTAAAATTACCTATCCTATCAGTTTGGCTAGAGTTTTACACGAAAAATGGTTTCCTCGTAAGATGGAACTTCAGAGTTCTTGAATTTCCCAGGAACAAGTCTAAAGTCGTGATTTAATATAAACTATGGGACAATGTCATGTTGTAGTGGAGTAATTTAATTAAGTTGTAAAGAAGCCTAAGGGAAAAGCAAAGGCAAAGCAAACAGTGTATAGTGAGATGAAACTGTGTGATCTTCGTCATCATGGAAAATGTATAAGTAATTTCTACTTTGCATGAATTACAAGTTTTCAAGTTTCAAACATTACAGATTCACATCTTAATATTACATCTTGCAAGTTACTTTACTACTCCGAGCAATTTTCACCAATTTGACACAATTTACATTTTATCGTTAGTCCTTCGCGATGCAGAATGCAGACGTAGGTTTTCTGTGTATGAACTATGGACACGAGGACGAGCATTTTCCTCCCAGGTCAGCCAGGACGAGTTTTGGTGATACTTTAAAATGAAATGAGAGTTTTCTGAGGGCCCAAGGGATGATGGGATAGGAACCGTGAGATCATTGTACACATCGTCTTCATGAATAGCTAAGGGACAAGCCAAAGTGATTTATTTACTCGGGAGTACATGTAAGCAAGGGAAAAGTATACAAACACAGGTAGAATGGTCTTAGGGTAGCGCGAAATTATTCCTGCCGTTGATTCTGGCTGAGGAACACAAAAGAAGTCGAATTAAACCATGGTCTGGCATTTGACTATGGCCTTTACGAATTTGTTTTGACCAGGAACGCGGTAATACACTCGAAGTGTGATCAGGGTTTGCTCCAACATAATTTGACAACTCCCTAAATAGATAAGCTGATGCTGTCCAAACAAAAATATAAGAAAGGATTTGCAAAATTTGAGTCCCGACGAAAGCGATTCGATTCCTGTAGCGACAGTTTGCCCTAACCAGTAATAATTAATCATGACGTTGGTTGGTTGGTGACCAGCTGACGTCATACCTGCTAACAAGAGAGAGAAGGTCTCATTAGCGTAATATATTAAGGAGTCAATTAGATCCACACAGAATTGGCTAATTGTCTCCATATTACGAAGGATTTTTGAACCACCCTACCAGCAGACACTTCTGGGCCTCAAAAATGAAGAGAAAAGTCTGAACTTGAGGGAGCACTGGGTAAAGGTGAAGATGAGGAGAAAACTTTTCTTAGAGAAAAATAAGTTACATTTTTGATGAGGGCTCTATCAAGGGAGGTTTGAATGGAATTGAGAGTAATACGTATTTATCTGTCTCTGCAAGAACCTATTTCGGCTCACAGTCAAGGTTTGCAATGTTCGCTCACGTTGCTGTTGAAATGTAATATTCATGATTGAACTTTTGCCCAACTCATAAAAAGTGTGTCATTCAGTTGGGATTGACTTCATTTCAAATTCTGTAAAATTGGGTAACTTGTAATTTGAAATTTTCAAGTTTAGAGGTGGGACATGCAATTTCAATATCCAAATTTTGACGTGGTCCAGTGTGACCACCATGTGCAACCTATGTCTTCAATATTTAAAATGAAGTGTTATTGGAACCAGATTTCGACATCAGTAGCACGACTTTTGAACTTTGATGATTGTTTTCGTTACGATCTTCTCATTTATAGGACTTCAAACCAATTTGGTACACAAGTTTTGACTCTTTTTTTGCTCACGAGTACAAAACTCAGCTCACAACGGAAACTCCTTGACGAATTCTTTCCAATTATTATAGTAGAACTAAAGAGGGTACAAACCTTATGGAAAAATGTACGCCCTTGGAATTTGCTGTATATTTTTTATTTTTTGTAGGCAGTTGAATTCTGAACAACTTTTGTGAAGGTCCTACCCCCACAAGTTTAACCGTCTGGCCCCTAGAAATACTAAGCAACATTTCTTGTATTGGCATGTTTTAATAGTTTTTGCTTACAATTTTTTGGAATTTCGTATAAATTGTTAAAATACGCGAAGGCGGAATGGGCCACCATTTTGGTTATTTCATTGAATTTAGATATCCCGGAAGGAAGAGTTGCATCTTGCCTTGAAGTTTAAAACAAAAATAAACGCCCCCACTCGGGAATTGGTGGACTGTACATGACGGGAAAGGATACACCCTATCTGGATTTTTCAATGATAATGATGAGGGCAATGGAAGGGGAATGTGCTCACATTCATCTTGATGAGAGGAAGAGAGATGCCATAAGAATAAATGAAGTGGAAAAGTGAGAGTAGCAAATGCTTTCCCTTTCATGGTTACAAGTTGACGACACATTTCAACGGAACAAAGAAAGATGACACATTGTATGGTTCCCAAGTCACAACGTTCGATTCTGACATTCTAGTCTACCGTTCCAAGTAGCAGGGTCTTTCATAGCTATCACATTTCAAATCCAAATTCAGTGGCAAATCTACTTTCACATCATAGTTTTCTACTACGTAAGCTCATTTGGTGTAAACAAACAAAATCTTAGCGCCGAACTCTAATAAAACATTATTAGAACACTCTTTCAAGTGTTAATAAGGAAGCGTCATATGACCTTCAAATTAAAGAGTTTACATTGAGAACATGACTACCTGATGTCAATTAGGAGACATCATATGACCTCCAAATTCAGGCCATATTTTCTAACGTCCTAATGTTGAAAATATGTCCTCCAAAATCTGACCACCTTATTTAGGAGGTTACATGATGCTTCCTTGTGTTCTGATTATGACCTCAATTTAGAATTCACTTCCAAGTGCTAATGAGGAAGCGTCTTGTGACCTACAATAATACGAGTGTTGGAGATATGACCTGAAATTTTTCACTTCTAGGATATCTTATATTAAGCATATACATCACTCCGCTTCCAATAAAATTCTAAACCACCCCTACGTTACCACTCGCTGCAGCATACAAAACCACTCTACACCGCATGCGACCGAGCCGCAGTAGCTATGAACCACCTCATACTCATACTGTGTTGTTTTCGCAAAAAGCCGATGTACTCTATAGATACTCATGTCAGTCATCATATCATATCGGGCTGTAGAGATTTCTTTCGTTAGTCCAAAAACGCTGACTTTCGACTATCAGTCTCCACACACTTCCATTCGTCGTCCTTATCAAATGACATCTTAGTTAGTACTGTCAATTTATTTTTGTGATGCTTTTACGAAATGGATCCTGGATTGTCAGCATACATTCACAAAATAATTAGGCTCTCTTGGGAAACCAATTTCTAGAGCACGGTTTATATTCCATTCGACGAGAGCACAATCAATGCCCCATCCAAGATTGTTTGACTTCTCCCTGGGAATGGAAGGGTTGTCAAGGAATTTTGGCCCCATCCTTTGTTGGAATGTATTGGGAAGAAGGCATTTCATGTTAAATTAGAGGATTCTTCATATCCATCCCCATGGTTACCCGATTTTACTCAATTTGAGCTGCTTTGTTCTGCATGTACTTTGAAGAGAAGAAATTTGATCCATGTGGATAAACAAAGTCCAATGTGGACAAGTTTTGTTCAAGTATATAATCAGTTACACAGTACTCTGTAACTGACAAATAACGAGCAATCGTTACCAAGCAACTCAAATGAGTTATTAATAAATTGGTATTGCTTTCAAAGAAGTCGACAATCTCAAACAGTCCAAAAAATTGCGCTCCATAGTACAAGAATAAATTGAGCCGAACAACCCTGATTTTTCGGAGAGCAAAATTGTCTTCAAGGTGTTCCGGAAATGTCGAGTCACTTTGTTGGAGTGATTTCCTCTAGAAAAACGCTATACTATGTACTAGTCGAAATCTGAGTTTTTGACTGGAGTAGCTCAAATCCAATTCTACCTGGTACATGGAGAGTTGTGGACGTTAGACACTGTGTGGATATTGAAATTGCTCCGGAAATGAGAATTTTCTGCCAAGCTGAAAACAGTTGTCTTATTAATATTTTGAGAAATCATGAGCGCTCTCACAGAGCAATATCACAATAAAGCTTACCAAGTTGCGTGATATCCTTACGGTTGACACTTTACAAACAGTTTCGGTTATGCAAATATTTGTACCAATTTGTCTATTCATGTTAAGTCAATTTACAAGTGTATGAGCATACGCGACTATTTAATATTTATATTTTTTAACTTTCATCTTGGGTACATTGGCAACAAGCACCAAAGTCCAAACCAGACCAGACAAGAATTGCGAGAAAATTGTGTTCAGCATGAAATTTGTTCTCCAGATTGAATATCTATCAAAACCCTCAGAATTATTATAGTTCGACGATATTTATCAAAGCAAGAAGTGTACTAGATCTTCAGGTTTAGTGGGCCTCCGTATTTGGCATCGATCGGGATCGACCGATTTGTCAGCTTTATTTCCCGGAAGATATCTCGAAATTCCTAAAATGTCACAGAGGTGATTGAGCAGCAAGTTCGTATTGAGAGAGAAACGAAAATTACATTTTAGCTTATCATCGATTCTTTTGGCGTAGCTGATCCACAGGATGCAATTGAATAGATTTATACGCGAACCTTATGTGGGTGCGGATTCAAAATTCAAAACACACATGCATGAGAATGTAGCAAATACACTTAAGTAGCCACGAACTTACCGGCTTGAGTTCTGGAAATACTCCTTACATATTAAATGAAGCAACAAAGTGAAAATTGTAAATCTGTACATTCAAAAGATTAAATTGTTGATTAAGAACGGCCCGTTTGTTGTTTGCGACGCCAGGTGGTCTCTAAACTTGACTTTCTGGATCGCGACTTTTGCAAACTTCTTTCATTGAGGTCAGCTTATGGCTTGGTGTAAAGTTTCAGTCAAATCGTATACATAGAAATTCCAAGACATCCGTGACTTCTAGGCTAAACTCATTAGATTAAGACTTGTTCATATTTCCATGCAGTCACACATTTTCTTTGCCAAGTTTGCTTTGTGTACACATTTACATTCATAAGTGAGACATGAAAATATGATAAAGCTCGAGAACCGGGGCAAATTGATAAAGTCGAGATTCTTATGAAACTTGACTCGAGGACAATATTCAATTTTGAAGAAAGCCAACAAAGTGAGAAAAATACAATTAACCTCAAACTTTGTGGGGGCGGTTCAAAGATTTCTTAATTATCTTTTTTTGTTTCAAGAAGTTCAAAACAAAATTTTTGTCAGACTTCTTCCAACTTTCTCTCGAGGAAAAAAACTTTGGAAGAAAATAAAATTGGAACACTAAGGCGAGTTGTGGATCCGTGGGAATACGAGAAATTTGTGAGAAAAGTAGCCTCGAATTACTTCACTTTACAGTTTTCCAGCCCAACAGATCCAGGGTGGGAAATTGGAGAAGAAAAGTGAAAGCAAAACCAACTACTTTCTAAAATTTCAATTCCCAACCCCTCCTAAGCCTTAATTGCTCATTCAGCCGTACGACATACAATCTCAAAATCAGAGTACCAACGTCAGAGAGTGAAAAGTTTTACGAAATTCCCAAAGTGTACATACAAAATATCGTAAAATTAAATGAGATCTCTCATCTTGGTTCGTTTTATGGAGCCTCTCACAAAATAAGTCAAGTGTAATCCCAGAATGCCATTGTTCATATGTATAATTTACTAAATCATTTTTCATCGCGATTGCGACATCAAAAAAGATTTAATTCAAGTCCAATCCTCTAGACATATTAATAAAATATACAAGGACTATTTGAATCCACTTTCTCCATAGGACAATCTGGAGATATATATAAAAAAAAATGCGAGATGTACATATTAACATATTGCAGGGTATTTTGGTTTGGAGAAAGTTGTCTTCACCGCAAATTAAAATATCCCAGATTATTTCATCCAAATACCAAAAATTAATTCAGAATAAAATCGAAACACCCTTCGGAACATACTCGTTTTATACTTTTTATCCATGATTCTCCAAAATGGTAGTCTCTGTAATGATTATTGCTTTCTAGGCCACGGCCGCCGGGCCGCGAGTACTTTTGAATGTGGAGGACACAATCCTAGGAATTCTTTCTGAAGCGCACTTAATACGTAATCCTTTACAGAATTGTCTGTGTACTTTCAAATCCAAGTCATGCCGCATTAAACAAAAGTTAACTCGTGCGTTTGAAGATTTCGCTTGGTCTTTGAACTCTTGAAAGCCTTGTTGGTCACTCTAAATCCAAACTCTGCCTATCTTTTGAGGAAGGTACACACAATGGGGCAACAGAATAGAACGAAGCTTTCAAATCCCAAGAATAAAGGAATAAAAGCTACGCTTAAGAGATTGGATTACAATTTAACCAACAACAGGGAGATAAAGATACTGTTTTTTCTTAACCTCCCTGTTCATCTGGCAATCCACTGATTAGGCCGTGGGGAGACGTCAAAAGTTATGAACCAACCTGTATTATTTTGCACGAATATGATCTACTAAACAGCAACATAAAATATTTCGTTAATATTATTTTTGTAACGACTTTATTGTCCGATGCATTTTATAGACAAATTCTAGGGTTTATTTATTTAGGCCTTCGTCCTTGGTAAATCATTGCCATTTGATCCTGTAGTAAACATTTATTCTTCAATTATTCTTCTGGAAAGTTTAGTTAATGGTGTCGTAGAAGCCCTGAAAATCTCAAAATTTACTGTTATTGTGAGATCGGATTAACTCTGGGACTGTGATTTGCGACATTTCAACTGCCGGAGTTTCGCCAGATGTTTACATCTGCATTTTCAACCCGTGCCAGCTTTTATAAGTATTTGCCATTGTGGTAAAGAAATGAGACATTTTAGTAAATCTTTTGCTTGAAATGAGGTAATTCAGAGTGAATTATGTTTCTACGAGAAATTGCAGATAGAGATAGTCCGCAGAAAATATTTTGGGTGATAGTGATTGTGATGAAGGTCTAGGTCCTGTTCTGGAGGCATGGTTGGCGGACAGCAGAGATTTATACCAAAGCTTAAGTGTGTCATGCATGCGGTCAGAATCTTGTTTTGTTTCAAATACCGAATTCCAAAACGCATAACCCAGATTAGGCTTAGCTCGTAATTTCAAAGAAATGCAAGAAATGCGTTCCCATCTGGAACACCATGAAGTCCCGCATGAAATTTCCAAATGCAAAACCAAAATTCGGACCTTACCACTCGGACAGTACTTTTTGGAGCTGCGTTCTGTTTATTTTGAAACTGTAAGTTTTGTTTCACACAGAATGTTCTAAAGGTCAAAAATACTAGTACAACGATATATAATTAAACCGTAATAACTTACCACAACTACGATTAGTTTAGAACATAGTGGAATAATTTAAAGCATTTTACGTTGGTTTGAGATAGCACACTCTGCGCTTTAAATTCAGACAGTGCTTTTCGATTTCAATACGCTTCATTTCTGCATTTTCTTGCATTATTTCAGACTTGAACTAGGCGACCGAAAGAATTAAACAAGTTTGACTTCGCACCTAAATGTGTCACCGTCTTTGTCTGCAATCGATTTCAGTTTAGATGAAAAATAATCAATTCAGGTCATCCGACGCAAAATAAAAATATTTTTTATTAGTCTTAAGATGCCGTGTCCGCGCGAGTTATTAAAATTATACTAAGAAATAAGACATTATCTGGTGCAGTTGGCGGTAGTGTCTGATTCGTAGTTCTGAAATAAGTCAAGAGTAACATACCAGAAGACTGGAGTGAGATTTATATGAATTAGTGAGATATACATTCTATACAGATATATTTTTCTAATCTTGTGCTAATTGTACAGTTAGCGCTACGCGCATCTTCACAACAAAAACGTATAAACGACGAGTGGTCCAGGAAGGTTGTCTTTCCCATGCTAAATGTAATGCGTGAAATTCAGCCGAGCTATAAAAAATGTAAATCCCACTATTGCCTGCATACCTCGGGGAGTTTAAGATGCACCCTGTGTGCACGATGTTATCAGCGGTAGGACTCCTGTGTTAGAGACGTCCGGGTTTAATTGAATAAACATTTAGAATTTATGCCTTTGTAATAAATCTCAAGTTAAATGAACTCGACGATTTATTCGAAGTCCAAAGACTTTGCTCTGTTCAGTACTTATAGTTTTCTTAATTGATGAGTCATGTTGCACGAGTCCCTGAGTAAACAACGGAATCTGAAGTGAAAGTAAAGCAAGAGGAAATGGTTGAACCACAAATCAGGATGCATGAATTAATGTTCATTCCAGGGATTTATAGAATGAAGTTTTTGAGATTTTACTTGTCACATTGAAGAGATTTATTGACAAAGAACCACGAACTGGAGAAACTTGGATTGCTCCTTGGCCTCACTATTTCTCATTCAGATTTTCTTAAAGCGAATCATTTTTTACTGAGAACAAATTTGTCCACTTCTAATAATTTTAACCAAGAAACTCATTTAATGGCATATTGCAGGAGTAAGTTCCATAAATCTTACTCTTGTTTCATAGGAAATATTTGGTAGTTTCTGGTGATAAATTACCGGTACTCTTTTATCTTATCAAATTGCTATTTAGTCGTAATTCTATCAAAATAACAGAAATTTTAGCTGTGGTTGGACTTTCCAAAATAGACGGTCCATAAATGTTGATTGGTAAATATTGATGTAATTGAAATCCTTAAAGAACTCCAATTCACTAAAAGCTAACAATAAATTTTTTCGAAGTATTCTTCACGGTATTATTTGCGAGTAGTAGATTGGCGAGTCTTTGCATTGCACTCAAACAGCCCTAGTAAGTAATTCGGTTAGTGCGGTGCAGTGGAAGAAGTGCAATTTTCTTGGTAAAGAAAACGTAGATGCCAAGTGAATTGTGAACATACGAGAAATAATGGAGAATTCGGAAGGAATGTGCAAACTGTGTGTCCTTGCATTTATGCGAATACACATTGCACTGGAAATGCATGCAAGGCTTTATTGATGTTTCTAAAGACGGTCGACTATTTTAAGCTGAATTCTTTTGAGTTTGTGTCAAATAATAGCATTCTATGGCTCTAGTTCTATAATGACGACACCTGGGAAACACAATGAGGACCAGAATTAATTTAATTTGCTAAGACGGTAACTCTCTGAAGCCGCACGGTGATAATTATATCCACCTCATTCCAATTCAAATTCTTAAGTTTCCAAGTATCTATGCAAGTAGAAAGACAACGAACAATAGCGGGTTCAAGGAAATTGGGTTACTCGGAAGTAGTCCTCAGGGATTCCCAAAAATAATTGCTAGAGCACTGATCTTGCCCACCTGGCGGCTCAGTCTTTTGTATCACGATTTGAAGTTACGGCATTTGAAATTCCTTCCGGACATCATCTGTGTCAAACGGATACACTTTGGCATTTGGAAGTCGTTCGAACCCGGCCGGAATGATCATTGAATTAGTTTGATTAAATATACCGCTCTAAATTCTGGTATTCAAATCTAGCTGTTTTTAATTTCTTCGCACACATTTCATTTTCTAAAGCTAAGGTGGCATGAGTTGACACAAGAATCTGTTCACTATATGTACTATCTCACAAGATATTCAAAACATTTTTTATGGTAATGTAGGTTTCGCTGGCAGACATTTAAATTTATTATTGGTTACAATATTTCACAATTTCTAGCAGTGAACTAATCGTTTATTTGTCACGATAGAGCTTAACATATTGATATGAACCACTAGATATATATTTTGAGATCGGTTTACTTTTATATCATTATAATATGACATGAATAGAGACCCAATGAATTCTGTCACTCGTCAATTTTTGCTATTACACAGAAAGTTGTTTCTCGGTGAGGTCATGGAGGCAACTCGAGGTGACACTTTCAAATTAGAGACGTCCGGGGAATTTTATAAATTGATTCCACTTTCAGAGAATTATTCATTCGAAAGAGTCACCGAATGTCAAGACTGACTGAAAGAATCGTGACAAGATATTGAATCTTGTTCGTGTTAGTTTATATTTGTGAATTGGTGGACTGGGATTCTGACT